>OY728163.1:1371094837-1371367337 GCA_963277665.1 Viscum album | reverse complement strand
AAGCTACAAATTTGGATAAGTAGGTTTGAAGATATAAAGATGGTCTGGGAGGAATCCATTGATGATTACTTCACTAAAGTAAATGAAATAGTGAGTAACATTAGTGGATTTGGTGAAATACTAGATGATTCCATTATTGTGAAGAAACTCATGTGGAATTTTGCTGACTGATTTGATCAAATAAAATTCTCTTGAAGATAGGGAATATCTCTTATTGGATGAGTTACACAATATCCCCATTGTCTATAAAATGAGAAAGGCACCTGGCTTTAAAAATAAAGTAAAAGATGAGATGACTTTTGAAGCCTCGAGAAAGATTAAGCTTAAAGAGGAAGAACTCGAACCTTTCGGTGAGTCAGATGATGATGATATGGATGATGAGAGAAAGATAATCATGTATCTTATCTATAAAAATTTTAGAAAAGGCAAGGGGAAATACATGGGGAAACTGCCCTTGAAATTCTTTAGATGTGTAGGTATTGAAAACTTTACATTCAATTGTCCAAAGAAGAAAAATTATGAGTCTGATGATGATGATCAAGAAGAAAAATATCAAAAGAAGAAATGGGGAAAACATTTTAAATAGTGGAAAATCTTGATAACAGAAATAATAAATTATTAAGAAGAAAGAGAAGAAATTTGATGAGTAAATAGGAAGGGTAAGACAATTCCTCTTGCAGTCAATCAGAGGGTGGAGCATAAGAGAAAATCAACAACTTCATGGAACATGTGGAAAAGGAAGAAACATACTCAAGCGGTGATGATGGAGGTGGTGAAGAAACATGTATGGAACACATGATCGAATCTGAATTAGATGTCCATCTTGAACAGAATACCAAGTTGAAGAAGGAAGTTAAAACCTTACAGAAATCTGATGGGAAGAAAGTTTAAGCAAATGAATAATCTCTCAAAAGAGAGACGATGCACTCATTTTTGCAAGAAATTTTTTAAACAATTTATAATATTTTTAAATGAATTTTAATGAATATGCCTATATAATTCATTGATTTATTAAAATTTGGTAATTTACAATTGAGAAATTAATATGATTTTAAATGGATAAAAATGATAAATTTAGAAATTTGGAATTAAATTTTGAATTTTGGCTGGAATTGATTAAGTATTTTTGAATGAATTTTAGGTAAAAACTATGCCAACTAGGATAACCCTCAACCCAAAGGGCCACAAGCCTCTTAGCCAACCCAAGAGAGGGCTGACCGGCCAAGCAACCCATGGGGAGAGCCTACCAACTGACAGGAGGGAGCGAGCCACGTAGGGAGGAGCCCACACCGCAATTAGGCCAAGGCCCGCGCGGGCCACATGTGTCGGTGCGGCCCATGTATGTGTGTGCAAGTGTATGTGGGACCCCATCCTCACAATAGACGATCTAAGCAATGATTTCGTGGCTTATTATTTATATAAGAACTCACTTGTGATGATTTTCAATGTTGTACAACCCTTTAAGCGAGTACTGTTTATACTTACTCAAACGATGATGTCACGCCTAATTTTTTCTCCCCTATGCTCAGACACTCCACCTCTGCCATCTATCGCCCTTGTCTTCAAACTGCCACCATATGTAACTCACCAAAGACACCATGTCCACAACCTGTGAAGCCCGGGCTCGATCTTATGTCCACTGTCGAGGCCCCAAACCACCATGAAACACTTATGGATCCTCATAAGACCTCAATAAAGCTCATTTCACATAAGAAGAAAGCCCTAAATGGAATAAAGATCGATCCAACCACTATGAAGACTGTCACAACCCAGCCCTACCAGTCTCGAGCCGCAACTACCCCAGGCCCGCCTCCATAGGCCAGGGGCTGGCGACAAGCGCTGAAGGTGTAACGATCACGGGGAGGCCTTTGCCTAAGTACCTGTACACACACACACAACCCACTCGATGCAGAAGTGCATAGTAAAAAGAAAACTGAAGGACAAACAACTATAACCCAACCACAGTCATGCATCAACTTCTAAATAAAACAAGTAAAGTGCTAAAAAGTGCTGATAATATAACTGAACAAAAAAAAGGCAAAACACGTGCCCAACCTGAAAGGTGCCACAACCCGACAATAGGTAAACAAAAGTAAACGGCTGGTGAGTCTCACACCTGAAAGTCCTATTACGACCACTGAACGCAGCCCAAGCTCCTGTGTTCTCTACGCTCCTCCATAGTCTCGATCGACCTGTCCATCATCTGCAAGGGCACACCAAGTACGTGCGAAGTCCAAGAAGGGGTGAGTATAAAGATACTCAGTATGATGCCCTGAAAGCTCGAGGGAGCAACAAATGAGGTACTAAAACGGTGAGCAGTAGACAGAACAAAGAACAGTGTAAGAGTACAATAGAGAGAGTGCAGCTCAACCCAATAGAAGGAAGTAGACTCGTACAACCAAGAGGAGCTAGACACGGAAATCACGTGGCATACCCCGCGCATCTTTGCCCCTCCTAGAAGGAAAGTAACTGAACACAAGGAATGAGAACAAAAGTAGGGTGTATAAATAAATAAATATATATATATATATATATGCTCAACAAAAAACCTGAACAAGTGCGTAAGGGGATCTCCATCTCCAAGATCAGCCCAGGAAAAGTCACCAACAGTTCTAAGGATATCCATCACTGATGCCCAACAGTACAGCATGTCAAAGTTGTCTCATCGCTAAACCGTACAACCAAGGGTCCCGCTCCGGTAATCATGGAGAAAAGTCACTTCCGAGCCACATAGAAAGGGCTGAGTCTGAAAGAAGTTGTCGGGTAACCCACTACCCAGCCCAACTGAAGGGTAAACCCTAAGAGGTCGCCGGGTAACCCACTACCCAGCCGAGCTGGAGGGTAAACCCTAAGATGAACGGGTAACCCACTGCCCATCCCTGCTGGAGGGTAAACCCTAAGGTCAACGAGTAACCCACTACCCAGCCCCGTTAGAGGGTAAACCCTGGTATGCCGGTGGGTAACCCACTACCCAGCCCCGCTGGAGGGTAAACCCAGTACTGGTCCGATAACTCCGCACTGCCCGTGCCATCATTGGGTTTCACTAACATCTCTACCGTGCGTTGGTTCGGTGTGCATCAAAGGAACCTCTGACCAACACCCTTTCATGTTTCCATATTTAATGAGATCTTGAAAGAGGATCCACATTCCCAAACAGATTACACCGTTGCAATCCTCGCGGAAAAACACGCGAGATAGACTATTTACTCGCTGGAAACGAACTCCCGATGAAAAAGTTATTCAACACCGCTTTATGCCCGTACGACATCTCGTGGGGCCCACACCTCAGTCTCGAAAGGGGTCGGGCAAACTGCGCCATCGCGATGCTCTTGAAAAAACATGCCAAAACAACTATCCATTCGCCTCGAACGGACGTCTGATGAAAAAGTCGCAAAACTTTGCACACAGCTTAAAAGACGGCCCATGGGCCCCACGCCTCAACTCTGGATTCAATGCCTGAAACCACCCTAGACTACTTCGTCTCGACGCCAGGGTCACAACACCGCTGATGACGCCTAAAATGGACTCCGGATGTTCTCGCGCCATCCGAAAGAAGAATCCCGGCGAGGCGCTAAACAATACTTAACAGGCGTGTCACGCCATCGAGCCCCCATCTTAGGAATTAAAAATCCCTGAGACTATCTCAAAATCTCCGTCTCGATCCGAGGATCACATCTCTGCAGACGGCGCACAAATCTGACATCCGGTTTTCAATTTAAAGGCGTTTTAATGCCAACGGACGGAGACGGGGCGGGCCGGACCGGTTCGGTCGGTCCACCCCCTTCAGACCGGCGGTCCGTGGCTCAGCCGCCCGGACCGCCCGGTCCACCATGGCCCATGGTTCACCGCGCGGGCCGTGAGGTTTTATCCGGACCGGAACGAGCCGGTTCGACTCCTTTTCCACGAGACCCGCGCTTTGCGGGTCTCGACCAACTCTCGGGGTCGCGACGACACCGGTCTCGCGTGCCGCACGCCGACCGGCGAAGCCGGCTAGCGCGCGCTCCCGCAGCCTGGACCGCCGGGCCACCGTCCCTCTCACCCGCGCCGACCGCCGAAGGGCCACGCCGCCACCCGGGGAAGCCCGCGCCGCCGCCTGGTGAAGCCCGCGCCGCCGCCAGGGAGCCGCGCCGCCGCCGTTGCCCGCCGGACCGTCGCGCGGAGCTGCCAGACCGGCCTGGAACCACCGAAAATGGGGGTTTTTGGCCGGAAAACTTCCCAGGGTCTCCCTGGACACCCCGAGAAAAATTCGATCCGAAAGACTCGTTGGAAAGCTCGGATCGAGCCCTACTCAAATATGGCCTTCGCTCAAAAATTAAACAGCATACCGACGCTATAATTTGAGTTCAAAGTAGATGCAACATTTAAAAAAAACGAAACACAGAACCTACCTCGCAGGGCGTAGCCCGTCACTTCACGAACGGTCTGCCGGAGCCGCAACCACCTTGCTGAGGAGGAGGAGGAGCTTGAAGAAGGTTGCTCCCTTGTTGGGAGAGCTTTCTCCAGAGAAACACCAAGGAGGAAGAAGGGGGGGTGTGTTTAAGTAGGGAAACACACTTAAACACCCACCAGTAGGCCCGTACCCGAACATTCGGTGGGGTCGGGGTTAAACCACATCTAGGGTAAAATCCATGTTCTGAGCGCAACAACAGTCTTGGAATTTTAATCCGAGCCTCTGTTCAGAAGTTATAAAGTTCATGCCCGATGCCACTAAATTATGAAAATGCCCCCGACGGCGTTTTCCACAGAAGGGCCGCGCCCGTGAAAGTTACACCCCTCCTAGGGTAAAAGTCACGCTCCGGACTCAACAGTGCCCTCAGTTTTTTTCATCTGAGCAACCGCTTAAAAGTTATTCTATTTATTTGGCGTGTCTAGTTTGAACGCACTTAAAATTTAATTCCGGCCACACCGGGGCTCATAATCACACGCCGTCTGAACGCCCTGCTCTGGAATAACATCAAGAAAATGTCAAAGTCTTACAGTCTCAAAACCCGGGTTCTTACATCATTCCCTCCTTCAAGATTTTCATCCCCAAAAAAAAAAACTACAAAAACAACTTGGGATACTGAGCCCGCATCTAGCTCTCCCGTTCCCAGGTGCTCTCCTATACCCTCCCGTGCTGCCACAACACTCGAACCAAAGGAATGGTCCGTCCACGCAGGGTCCGATCCTGCCGGTACTCAATCGCCACCGGGTGCTCCGCAAAGGTGGCTCCATCCTCAATGTCCAGCTCTCCCCAGTCGATGACATGCGTGGGGTCATGCACATATTTCCTTAGCTGTGACACGTGGAAGACGTCGTGCACCCTCTCCAGCTGTGGGGGTAGAGCAAGACGGTAGGCAACCTCACCGACCCTACACATGATATCAAAGGGGCCAATGAACCTCAAGGATAGCTTGCCTCCCCGGTCGAACCTCCGTGTTCCACACTGCGGGGAGACTCTCAAAAAGACATGGTCCCCCTGCTCAAACTCCAAAGGTCTGCGATGACGATATGCGTAGGACTTCTGTCTGCTCTGAGCCGTCCTCATCTGCTCACGAATGACCTGCACCTTCTCCGTCGTCGCCCGCACCAACTCTGGGCCCACGAGGGAGGTCTCCCCAACCTCTGTCCATAATAACGGTGACCTTCAGGGTCTCCCGTAGAGGGACTCAAAAGGTTCCATGCCGATAGTAGAGTGGTAACTGTTGTTGTACGCGAACTCCACCAATGGCAGGTGATCCTCCCAGCTTAGGCCAAAGTCTAACACGCACACTATGAGCATATCCTCCAACACCTGGATAGTGCGCTCGGTCTTCCCATCTGTCTGGGGGTGAAAAGTTATACTCATCCGCAGCTGAGTACCGAATGCCTCTTGAAAGCCTCGCCATAATCGCAACGTAAACCACGCGTCACGGCCGGAGACGATCATCGAGGGTACTCCATGAAGGTGGACGATCTTCCGAACATACAGCTGCCCTAGACTCTCCACCGAACTCTGCTCCCTGATGGCAAGGAAGTGCGCCGACTTCGTGAGTCGTTCCACTATCACCTAAATGGAATCGTGGCCCTTCACTGTGCGTGAAATCCCTATGATGAAGTCCATAGATATGCCATCCCACTTCCACTCCGGGATATCAAGGGGCTGCAACAACCCTTCCAGAACCTGATGCTCTGCCTTCACCTGCTGATAAGTAAGACACCGAGAATCAAACTCAGCTACGCTCCACTTCATGCCAGACCACCAAAACTACCGCTGAAGGTCTCTGTACATCTTACCCACACCGGGATGTATGACCAAGGGAGAAGTGTAGAATTCTCGCATCACCTCCTCCCACATCTCCACTAGTACTACAGCTCGCCCCTGGAACAGGATCTCGTGATTCCCTCCTTCAGAATACCCATCGGGTGCGTCACCCATGGATATCTGATCACGCAATACCTCGCCGTCGACATCCCCCAGCTGCGACTCTCTCACACGATCAAGGAGAAAAGGATTCAACACCATTGACTGCAGAAAAGCCGTACCCTCCTGCTCCACTAAGGTCAGCTGTAGGGGAGCCAACTGCTCTGAAGCTTCCCACACTAGTCGAGCCTGGGACTTTCTGCTAAGGGAATCTGCTACTATGTTTCCCTTCCCTGAAGTATAGACTATATCGAAATCATAGTCCTACAGAAACTCCAACCAGCGCCTCTGCCTCAGATTCATATCCCTCTGAGTGAAGACGTATTTGAGGCTTTGGTGGTCTGAGTAGACCAAAAAATGCTCACCCAGAAGGTAGTGTCTCCATAACCTCAAGGCGAAGACCACCGCTGCCAGCTCCAAATCGTGAGTCGCATAATTCTGCTCATGGGGCCTCAACTGCCTCAACCCATATGCAATCACTGCCCACTACTACATCAGCACACACCCGAGCCCAACTCCTGAAGCGTCGTAGTACACCATGAACTCAACGCCCTCCTCTGGCAGCCTCAACACTGGAGCACTAGTCAACCTTTGCCTCAACTCCTCGAAGGCCTTCTGGCACTGATCAGTCCAGGTGAACGGTCGTCCCTTCCGTGTCAATGCGGTCAAAGGGGCAGAAATCCTGGAGAAATCTTCCACGAACCTCCTATAGTACCCTGCCAAACCAAGGAAGCTCCGCACCTCTGATGCATTCTTGGGTGGTTCCCAAGAAAGCACTGCCTCTATCTTTACGGGATCTACGACCAAACCCTGTTCCGAAATGACATGCCCCAGAAAGTGAACCTCATGAATCCAGAACTGACACTTAGAGAGCTTCCCATAAAGATGGTGCTCCCGGAGTAAGTCTAGGACCATCCTCAAACGCTCCGCGTGCTCCTCCTCCGTCAGAGAGTAGATGAGTATGTCGTCAATAAAGACAACCATAAACCGGTATAAGTATGGCTGGAAGATATGGTTCATCAAATCCATGAAAATAGAGGGGGAATTCGTCACACCAAAGGGCATCACCAGAAACTCATAATGCCCAAAATGACAACGAAAAACCAACTTTGGGATGTCAGCCTCATGAACCCACAACTGGTGGTAGCCGGATCGAAGATCAATCTTGGAGAACCACTTCGCACCTCTCAAATGGTCGAAGAGGTCATCAATCCTCAGAAAAGGGTACTTGTTATTTATCGTGGCATGATTCAGGCGACGATAATCCACACAAAGTCATAGAATCCCATCTTCCTTTTTCACAAACAAAACCGGAGATGCCCAGGGGGACACACTAGGCCTGATGAATGCCTTCTCATGAAGGTCTTCCAACTAAAGTCGTAGCTCCCGAAGCTCTGTGGGTGCCATCCGATATGCTGCACATGATATCAGGGTAGTCCCCGGCTGCAAGTCAATGCAGAACTCCATCTCTCGCCTCGGAGGTAGTCCCAGGACATACTCGGGAAAGACGTCCATGTAGTCCTCTACAACGGTAGGGATCTAGGTGCCTGTATCGTCTGATGCTCTGAGATCCATACTCTCCAACTGGTGAGAAAAAGGTCGTGGTCTCCTTCTCAGAGTACCCGTCTGCTCTGCCATGAGGTCTCGTTCACCAAGGATGGTGAACCTCGTCCCATCAGAATGGACGCATCTGACTAGTCTGCACCGACAATCAATCTGGGCGTGAACCATGGAAATCCAATCCATGCCCAAGATGACGTCATAAGTTTCCATCATGATGAAAAGTAGGTCCCACGTGAAACTCTCTCCTCCAAACGATAGTTCTCATTGCTTGCATACAAAGGTCACTAACGATGCACTTCTCGTAGGAACCTCGAGGCTAAGCACGGGTGTCAGCGCCTCTACTGGGAGCTCCAACTCCCGTACCAAAAGCAGCAATATAAAAGAGTGGTTGTCACCTGTGTATACTAGTATCGAAGCAAGCATAGAGTAACACAAAGTGTACCTCGAACCATCTCATGTGTTGGGGGGTCACGAACACCCATAGCCTGAATCTGTTTGCAGCCCCTACCGCCAGCTCCCTGAGCCTGGCGTGGGACGCCCGATGGTGGCGGTGGAAGGACCTCGAAACTCCGTCCCCCACCTTCAGGTTCTGCCGCTTTTCCTGTGCCACCTCCATGAGGACCACCCTGTCCTCACCTAGGAGATCCGTGGTCATGACACTACCTCTGCCATTGCGGTGCGCCCACTGCCTTCCACGGTTGCTCGGTACGCCTGGTCGGGCAGTCCCGTGCTAGGTGACCTCGTCCGTCACAAGCATAGCACCGAATCTCTCCTGACTTCCCCGATGCTCTACAGCGCCACTATGGTGTACGACCTTGCCTTTGAGTCTGCTCACGGAAGGGTCTCCTCGACCGAGGATCTGCTCCCTACCGCCTGCCTGCTACCGAAGACTCTTCTCTGAAGCGGCCACTGCTAGGCCCTGTCAGCTGGTGTCCCTTAGCCAAGAAGCTCTCTATCACGAGCGCCCACTTTAGCACCCCAGTATAAGTAGGGATGCATAAGGGCACCACACTAGCATGGATCTCCATACGAAGACCCTGCTCAAACTTCCGCGCCCAAAAGTAACTATTGCGGACCATATCCTGTGAGTAGCATGTCAGATCGGTAAACCGGGCCGAGTACTGCACCACGATCATCCCCCCCTGCTTCAGCTCCAAAAACTCTTGAATCCGAACAGAGCGTAAAAAAGAGGGGGAGTACTCCTCGCGGAAGAGATGCTGGAAGTTATCCCACGTGAGAGACGACTCGTCGTGGGTCTGCATAACCAACCCCCACCAACGCCCGGTCATCCAAAGGAAAAGGCTGGAAACTAGGGCTACCATCTGGTCCGATGGTGTCCGTACCAGCCTGAAAATCCACTCCACGGACTCTATCTAATCTTCCGCTGCTTGGGGATCCGGGTCCCCGCGGAATTTCTGCGGTCGCTGACGCTGAAAGTCTCAGAGCGAACTCAGCCTGCGCTCAACCTCGGCCTGTGCTGCCGGTACTAACTGCCGCTCTCCAGATGGAGGAGATACTATTGAGACACTGGGTGGAAGGGGATCACGTGAGGGTCCCTGAACTGATGCCTCGTCGCTTTCCAGGTCGTCGTCACAAACTGGAGAGGGTAACCTGGCTGGCTGCTGTCGTGGGGGCATCCTGAAAATTATCAAGGACTACCGCGATCAGATGAACATATATATATATATATATCAGTAATAACAAAGGGAAGTTGACTCAAAAAGGACAGTCAAAGACTCAATCCTACCAGATGCATGTTCCAAATTCCCTACAACAAATGTCTCAATGTGCTGAGTCGACAAGCGGGTTATTAGGGTCCTGGTGAATGGACACGTCAGCGGCCCGTACCATCACTAGACTCCCTGGCCTAAGAGCCGCTCTCTAGACAGGTCAAAACTATTGCCCTAAATCCCAACCAATTCCTTTTTAGGGACGTCTGAACAACACCCCAAGGAATGAACCACCTCTGATACCACTTTTTCAAGTCCCAACCCTACCGGTCTCGAGCCACAACTACCCCAGGCCCACCTCCATAGGCTAGGGACTGGCGACAAGCGCCGAAGGCGTAACGATCTCGGGGAGGCCTTCACCTAAGTACCTATACACACACAAACAACCCACTCGATGCAGAAGTGCAGAGTAAAAAGAAAACTAAAGAAAAAACAACTATAACCCAACCACAGTCATGCATCAACTTCTAAATAGAACAAGTAAAGTGCTGAAAAGTATTGACAAGATAACTGAATAGAAAAAGGGAAAAACACGCGCCCAACCCGAAAGGTGCCACAAACCGGCAACAGGTAAATAAAATTAAACAGCTGGTGAGTCTCACACAGGAAATTCCTACTAAGACCACTGAACACAACCCAAGATTCTATGTCCTCTACGCTCCTCCGTAGTCTCGATCGACCTATCAGTCATCTGCAAGGGCACACCAAGTGCGGGCAAAGCCCAAGCAGGGGTGAGTATAAAGATACTCAGTAGGATGCCCCAAAATCTCGAGGGAGCAACAAAGAAGGTACTAAAATGGTGAGCAGTAGACAGAAAAAAGAACAGTGTAAGAGTACAATAGAGAGAGTGCAGCTCAACCCAACAGAAGGAAAGAAGTAGACTCTTCCAACCAAGAGGAGCTAGACACAGAAAGCACATGGCATACCCCACGCGTCTTCGCCCCTCCTAGAAGGAAAGTAACTGAACCCAAGGAATGGGAACAAAAGTAGGGTGTATAAATATATATATATGCTCAATAAGAAACCCAAACAAGTGCATAAGGGGATCTCCATCTCCAAGCTCATCCCAGGAAAAGTCGCCAACAGTTCTAAGGATATCCATCACTGATGCCCAACAGTCCCGCACATCAAAGTTGTCTCATCGCTAAACCGTACAACCAAGTGTCCTGCTCTGGTAATCACGAAGAAAAGTCACTACCTAGCCACATAGAAAGGGTTGAGTCTAAAAGAAGTCATCGGGTAACCCACTTTCCATCCCAGCTGGAGGGTAAACCCTAAGAGGTCATTGGGTAACCCACTACCCAGCCCAGCTAGAGGGTAAACCCTAAGATGAACGGGTAACCCACTACCCAGCCCCGCTGGAGGGTAAACCCTAAGGTCAATGGGTAACCCACTGCCCAACCCCGCTAGAGGGTAAACCCTGGTATGCTGGTGGGTAACCCACTGCCCAGCCCCGCTGGAGGGTAAACCCGGAACTGGTCCGATAACTCCGCACTGCCCGTGCCATCACTGGGTGTCACTAACATCACTACCGTACATTGGTTCGGTGTGCATCAAAGGAACCTTCGACCAAGGCCCTTTCATGTTTCCACATTTAATGATATCTTGAAAGAGGCTCCGCACACCCAAACAGATTACACCGTTGTAATCCTCAAGGAAAAACACACGAGATAGACTATTTACTCACTGGAAACGGACTCCCAAAGAAAAAGTTATTCAACACCGCTTTATGACCGTACAGAGTCTCATGGGGCCCAAACCTCAGCCCTAAAAGGGGTCGGGAGAACTGCGCTATCGTGATGCTCTTGAAAAAAAAAATGCCAAAATGACTATTCATTCGCCTCAAACGGACGTCTCATGAAAAAGTCACAAAACGCTGCACACAACTTAAAAGACAACCCATGGACCCCACACTTCAACTTCGGATTCAACACCTGAAACCACCCTAGACTACTTCTTCTCGACTCCAGGTTCACAACGCCACTGACGGCACCTAAAACGAACTCTGGATGTGCTCGCACCTTCCAAAAGAAGAATCCCGGCGAGGCGCTAAACAATACTTAATGGGCGTGTCGCGCCACCGGGCCCCCATATCGGGAATTAAAAATCCCCGAAACCATCTCAAAATCTCCGTCTCGAGCTGAGGGTCGCGTTTCCATAGAGGGCGCACAAATCCGACATCCGGTTTGAAATTTAGAGGCGTTTTAATGCCAACAGACGAAGACGGGGTGGGTCGGACCGGTTTGGTCGGTCCACCCCCTTCAGACCGGCGGTCCGCAACTTGGCCGCCCGGACCGCCCGGTCCACCGCGGCCCGCGGTTCACCGCGCGGGCCATGCGGCTTTACCCAGACAGGTACGAGCCGATCCGGCTTCTTTTCCACGAGACCCGCACTTTGCAGGTCTCGACCGGCTCCCAGGGTCGTGAAGACCCCGATCTCGCGTGCCGCACGCCGACCGACGAAGCCGGCCAGCGCACGCTCTCGCGGCCCGGAACGCTGGGCCGCTGTCCCTATCACCCGCGTCGACCGTCAAAGGGACACGCCGCCACCCGGGGAAGCCCGCACCGCCACCTGGTGAAGCCCGCTCCGCCGCCGCCGCTCGCCGGACCGCTGCGCGGAGCCGCCGGACAGGCCTGGAACTGCCGGAAACGGGGGTTTTTGGCCGGAAAACTTCCCGGGGTCACCCCAGACACCTCAGGACTCGAAAATTCGATCCGAAAGACTCGTTGAAAAGCTCGGATCGAGCCCTACTCAAATATGGAATTCAATCGAAAATTAAATAGCATACTGACACTATAATTTGAGTTTAAATTAGATGCGACATTTAACAAAAAAAGAAACACACGAACCTACCTCGGAGGGCGTAGCCCGTCGCTTCACGAACATTCCGCCGGAGCCGCAAGCACCTTACTGGGGAGGAGGAGGAGCTTAAAGAAGGTTGCTCCCTTGTTGGGAGAGCTTTCGCCAGAGAAAGATCAAGGAGGCAGAAGGGGGGGGGGGTGGTTGGATGTGTTTAAGTAGGGAAACACACTTAAACACCCACCAGTAGGCCCGTAACCGAACTTTCGGCGGGGTCAGGGTTAAGCCGCCTCTAGGGTAAAATCCACATTTTGAGTGCCACGACGATCTCATAATTTTAATCCGAGTCTCTGTTCAGAAGTTATAAAGTTCACGCCCAAGGCCACTAAATTACGAAAATGCCCCTGACGACGTTTTCCACAGAAGGGTCGCACCCGTGAAAATTACACCCCTCCTATGGTAAACGAAACACTCCGGAATCAACAGTTCCCTCAGTTGTTTTCATCCGAGCAACAGTTTAGGAGTTATTCTATTTATTTGGCATGTCTAGTGTGAACACACTTAAAATTTAATTTCGGACACACTGGGGCTCGGAATCACACACCGTCTGAACGCCCTGCTCTAGAATAACATCAAAAAAAAATTCAAAGTTTTACAGGCTCAAAACCTGGATTCTTACAAAGACTAAATACATTTTAGGATAATCCAACAGGCATTCCTACGCCACTGCACACCTGGTTTGTCATGGGCTCACCATAGAGGACTCTACTACATCGTAGAGGAAGGCCTACACCATAGACATCTTGATGTAGGCATGATCAATGGAAATCAGGAAGAAGTATGCAAGGATGGATATTGTGATGTTGTTTAATGGCTACGCCAAAACCATAAAGAAGAATAAATACACGTGAGATGGACTGTAGCCATGGGAGAAGCGGCTACGCCATAGCCTTGCAGAAGAAATACACCCGAGCTGGGTGTTGTGCCGTAGTGGTCGGTACGCATCATGGTGGGTGTCTAAAATGGAAGAATATTGGTTTTGAGTGAGAGAGAGGCCGCACCATGTTATTTCATGCTATGTCACAACCTCACAGAATAATTACCCATGAGTTAAAAGCTGCACTATGGAGGAGGAGTTGCGTTGTATCCCAGGACAAGGATTTGATTAGTGGAGAAGCTACTGCTGTGGAGGTTTTATTGCACTGTGGAGTTTCCCATATTGGAAGTGGTCAATATTTAAATAAATATGAAAAACATGTGCTATGGACATGGAATATTTGTCAGCCCCGTAGCCATGCATGGCCATGAAAATGAAGAAGTGGATATGCCTCAAGTTATCACTTCACTCCGTAGAATTGGTCTATGATAAAATTTACTAAGTCTTGATATATCAGTAGATATTAAAAAATAAAAATATATTCAAAAATTTACCCGAGGTAAAGAAAAGATATGGAAGATACAAATGATAAAGATATAGGGGACTCCTCACTCTATAAATATAAGGGTTGCAGCACTGCAAAATGATCGGAGGATCGGTAGTGGACTGATGCTGCTAGTGCTACTATGTTTTTATTTTATTTTTCTACTTTAGACTAGTTTAATTCATGTAATTAATTATTTTTCTAATTCAAAGTGTTTCCAATATTTTTTGACACACACACACACACACACACACACACTCTCTCTCTTTATCTATTCTTTTTTCCATTCTTCTACCAGTGACCTCCTACTTCCGATAATGGAATACTGACCCGAGACTTGGCCTCATGGGGGGATAAGTGTTTCTTGAATTTTTCTTTTAATTATTAAAATTTTTAAATCAATTTATGGGGAATGAGGGTGAAGTGTATGGGTGTGGTAATTGTGCACCACAACAAAAATCTTAAAATCATATCTATTCTCTTATTTAAATATTTTCCCTCCTTTCCATTAAACAAAATCTATTCATATGTGGATTTGATCTGTTCAATTGATGAAACAACATACGATGAAGCCAGATTCTAGAAGGTTCCACACCCTCGATTGAGATGTTTCATCAAACTTGATTATAGGAGGCGAAATTTAGTTTGCTTTATAATTCAAGATTTCACAACCAATAAATAAAAGAACATAATTTCAAGAGTGATACTTCGCAATTGGACTATCAAAACAAATTTAAGCAACCAAAATGAATACCAAAGGAACCTAAAACTAAACCTAGGGCCAATTTCTTTATTCTTTAACCCTCATTATGTATTCATTACATGTTAGTTTATATTTTCATTCCTTCTTTCTTTATCTTCAAATTATTTTAGAAAATAATAAAAACAAAAAAACAAATTATTTAGGTGAATTGAATTAGTAAGTGAATAACTATGATGCTCCTCAAGTGATATTACCCTGGTTATCCATTGTGCTGTAACAGTAAAAATAAAAAAAATAGTTTTTCCACACCCCATGATAGGTGTGTGTCAAAACTTGGTGCTGTTTTCAGGGAGCCAAATAGTTGTTTATTTTCTTTTTTTCCTTTTCATACTCTGTACATAATTTTCATTATTATTGAAAAAAATAAAAAATAAATGTTTGAATAACCCTTATTTATGGAATATTGTGTCTCTATTTTTGTTAGGAAGGTGATATTATTTTATCAGTCAAATTGTGGAGTGCATGCATTCTAATAATTTATAATAGATATGAGAGAGGATATGAACAAACTGATTTTTGAAGCCATGGTCAGGGAACTGACAGAGTTCTTCGGTTTCTTTCTAGAGTTTTATCCAGTGGATGAGGCACAAAAAGAGTCCCCCTTTATCATTCCCAATTTCACTGAAGAAGTACAATATGATCAGGCCTTTCTTGAGGAGTATCCACTACCCAACCATCTCAAGAATCAAATTAATACCTACCATGAATATCTAGAGAGTGATGATGAATACTCACAATATGATGTGAACATGAGAGATCAAAAATCTCACAAACAATTTTAGAGTGATTGGGAAGATGATGAAATTAAAAATGATCTCCCTATCTATAAGGTAGAAGAGCCAACACTTGAACAGATCTCTAACATTGGAAGAAGAAGAAAACACCCATGTGGTGGAATTTGAAGAAAATATGGAGGATCCCGACTAACTAACTCTATCTAGTGAAATAAAACTTCAAGATATACTTACCATTGAATAAGAGATTGAATTTTAACTAAATTAGGGAGTTTATCCCTTCTTAAACTCATTCTAATCTACTTTTGTTCAACTTGAATTGATAATTAATTCCCACTATTTTGAATTTTCAGATTCGGCCAATCCATGTCTTTCCTTGGAAGAAGATAAAGAATAAAACCATACACATGCTGAGGAACACATGAAGCTTCCAACACATATTGAACATGCATTTAAAGAATCCCATGAGGAAATCTAAGCATCCTTACTAGAGAAAAACAAGGCAGTAACTACTTATGCTGAAATGGATAATTTTTATATTGATAATTCATGTTTGAATTTAGTTCAAGTTAACTTACATTACAACTCTCCCTTTGAATGTTCAATTCATGAATCCCACATTGAGAAATCACTATACATAAAAGAGGAGGTTTCACAAGTAACAACCAAGAAAGAGGAGGATCCATACTTCATCCTACCTTTCCATACAATATTTACCTTATTGTGAAGGGGATGAATTCAGTGTACTCTATCCATAAATTTATCTTCATAAATAAATAAGAATTGAAAGCTGGGAAAATTAACATGTGGTGGTTCAAATACAAGAATCTCCTCCCACTAATTGATTATGGATAATAGCTAGAACTATCCTTCTAAAGGTAGTAAAAATCCAGGTCCCACTTGGGGGATTAAAGAAAGACTTACCTATTTAATTTATTTCTAGGAATTTTAATTTCATTATTAGGAATTAGTTTAGGATGCAACCCAGTCCATTAATATTTTTTAGCTTAATTTATATGGTACTTATGCTTAATTGATTAAATTACTTTTTTTAGGACCATGCTGACATAAGGAAACCCCCAAATATCCTAGGAGAAAAGAGGACTAAAGCCTCATGAGAAAATGGAGTTTAATTTTATGTTTATGTTTCAAACTCCCTGCATTATTCTTGAATATTCCGTTTTGAACTGAAAACTGAAAATTGAATGCTAATTCTTAGAATTATTGATTTATTTGACTTACATAACACACATGAGTACTCTTAGGAACCCTATGATTACATGTTTTAGATTTTAATGATAATGAGATTTAATGAGTAAAATATATAATTGAATGATTAGAGTGAAGCAAAGATATTGAATTTATGATTTATGATTTGGAGGATTTGGTTGATTCATGTAAATGAAATTTACCTCACCATTTTTCATACTTTGAAAATATATAATTCATGTAGATTGATTTATTATTACTAGTCATTCCATGAGTGATTGTATAGAATAAAATGTTCTATTCTTGAGAGGATTTCTAGATCCAATACTTTCTATTTCATCTTGATTATATTTCTTGAGTGATCTTTAGACATGTCACCTACTAGAACTTGTATTGGAACTTATCAAAGCTATGACTATGAAAAACCACATCTAACATAATTGATGAATTTTTATTAATAATATCTTATCCTTGAAACCATATTATACATTAATCATTTTTATCCCATAGAGACCATGAATGACCTTATTAGGAATGAGACACACTTCAAGCCATTTATATCCATTCCTACCCTCCTCTTATCAATTTTCATTTTATTTTAAAGTTAAAGTATGGGGGTGAGGGAAGTCATGGTGGAAGGAATCAATACATAAGGAAAAAGTGTGGGGGTGCTAATTTGGGAATTGAGAAAGGTTTGTGATTCTCCAATTATACTTTTATTGTTTTTCCTTCTTGAAAAAAAATTAAAATAAAATAATGGGATGTGACTTAGAAGAATAAAAAATCACCATTACTAGAATAATGTTTTTTTATCATATGTGGTTAAGTTGTGTATGTGAGGTTTATTCCAAGCATATCTTTTGAAAAAGTAAAAAAATATGAAAAATTAGTTTGAAAAAAATATATATAAAAAATTCAAGAAGGTGAAATTCTTTCATCATTCTATCATTGATCATGACCTTTACTTTGATCTTGGGAAGTGGGAGTTTTCAATTTTAAAGGGAGATTTTCATTACAATTTACTTTAGATATCATGATTTATACTTTAGAGACAAACCTCCTCTTTAAGCCTTTATGTTTTTAATATAAATATCTACCAACCTTAAGCCTCAGAGTCATTAGAGACTTAATTGAAAATTAATCTTTATTTCATGTGAATTTTTTCTATACAAAGTGGATAAAGTGGACCCTTTTCAAGCCTATGTTAAATGAGCATTTACTCATGATATGAGCATATATCTACTTGAATTTTTATCATGAGTGATGAGAGAAAATAATTAAATAGTGAGGTAGATTATGAATCAAAAAGTTTAATAAAAATGAATTTATAAGATTGAATCTATGAAAGGATAAGTTCCATTATTTTTTTCTCAATGGGAAAAAGTAAAATGATTAGATTGATCGAGCCTTTGAATAATGTGAATTTGAGTCGATGTTTTATGCGGAACTTGAAAATTTGGTTTGAAATTGATAAAAAATATATTTTATTTATTTTATATTTTAATAATGGTAAACATTGGTTCCCTCTCTAATTCAATGTTGAGATTCAATTCTTTAGGACAAGCATAATTCAACTGTGATGGTATTTGATGCACTCATTTTTTTTCATGAAATTTTTTAAACAGTTTCTAATAATTTTAAGTGAAATTTAATGAATATTACCACATAATTCATTGTTTTATTAGAATGAGGTAATTTAAAATTGAAGAATTAATATTATTTTAAATAGATTAAAATGTTAAATTTAGAAATTTGGATTTTAATTATGAATTTTGGTTGGAATTGACTAAGTATTTTTGAATGAATTTTAAGTAAGAAATATGCCAACTAGGATATCCCTCAAACCAAAGGACCACAATACTCTTAGCCAGCCCAAGAGAGGGTCGACCGACCAAGAAGCCCATGGGGAGATCCCTTACAACTATTAGGACTAAGCTGATGATGAGGGTGATCATATTCAGGTATTGTCTTTCGTTTCCAAGAAAGTTTTTGAAGAATGGAAAATCACGTCACTTTGTATTTGGTGAAAATCGTATTGACCATAAAATTAAAGAGAATCAAACTTACAATGATTTAAAAGGTCCATCGTATTTAGGAGAATATGGATGGAAGAAATGGTCATCAGATTCACTCTAAATCCAGTATGAATGATTTTATCATAATAGGAGAATCAGAGTTTGTATGACTGATAAAAATGTGATGATAATTTTCTGATCTTGGAGTTCTCATAAATTACGAGTATTTAGAATACTTGTGATGCAATCTTGATGAAAGAAAGGGGAAGTGAAAGAGATACTATCAATCATATTCAGATTGATCAGACCTAGATAAAGAGAGAAAAGTTGCTGGAGATCATATTCAGGACAATCGTAATCAGGATGATTGTATTCTAGACAATTGTATTTAGGATAAATTAGAAAAGAAAGTTGGTTGATGGAAAGGATGGGAAGTTATAATACTTTCCATTGGAAGTCATATGATTCTAAAACTGGTCTTCAATGTTTTCAAAGTCATCAAGGAAGTCATGATACAAGCTAAAGTTTGTGAAAGAAGAAATTTGGAGAATTCAATGCATTCCAATCTTAAGTTCATCGTAATGGGTTCATCAGATTCATAAAGGCTGATCAAACTCGGTATACTATCGTAATTAGAGAAATAATTTTTTGGGACTGATGAATGCAAAGAAAAGAAAAAAACAAAGTGACCAATATGAAGATGAATTTTAGAGTTTTATCAATAATATAGTCAACCATTTAAAAGTGGTTGAATTACTTTGTTTATAATTTAAGTGGATCAAGAGAAGATTTGAAGGATATAGCTGGATATGTTGTTGAGGTGGAGCTTGAATTTCGAAGATGTGTCTTATTTCAAGTGGTTTAAGAGAATAGATGAAGAAAAATCTATTGTTTTACATTTATCCTCATTGTAATGAGGTAGATCATAACGAAAATCAGAATTAGAATTAGACTTGAGTATGTGAAGGAGATTGTTGAAAGTATTGTCAAGGAAGGCATCATATTCAGTAATCGGAATGAGAAATTGGATTTTGTCTGGAATTTGATAAAGAAAAACCATAGAAGAGATGAAGTTTTAAGAAGATTTGTGAAGAATAAATAAGAGTTTATGAAGTCATTAATTCACTTGAAATTCAAGGAATCATGAAAATTTCAGTGAATTTGGTTGAGCGGGAAAGTTTTGGGGATTCCCGCAAAAACCATCCTTTAGTTTCCTATAAAAGAGATAAGTACTTTTTACTTTCATAGAGGATTGACACAAATATACTGTTCAAGGGAAGAGAGAGAAGTTATGAATTTCTAGGGAGATAAGAAGTTTTCCGTATTAAGCCTTTGTTGAAGAAGTTTCAACGAAGAGAAGTGAAAGGAGAAGAGATAAGATTTCAAATTTACTCAGCTGATCATCATATTTAGTGGATTTTCAAATTCATTTATTTATTGTTTCCTGTTTGTCATCGTATTCAGCTAGTCATCGTATCATATTGGATAATCAGATCATGATTTCCGTATTGTGATTTCTGGACTGAGGAAGAAGGAATTCTGAATTGTCTCAATTGTATTCTATCAGAGTTATATCCATTATATTGGGAAATCGGATTTGAAGAACCAGACTTGGATAATCGTATTGGGAGAATCAGGACAAGAAATCGGATTGGAATTCTATATCAAAGTCCTTGAAGTTATTACCATCTTCTAGGTAAGAAATTGAAGATTTTTTTCTAAAGAATACATTTATGGAAGTTGAAAAGAAGCACAGGTAACATGAGTTGTTACACAAACATTATTTTACCCTATTTGTGCTAAGAGGGTGCACACATAATATTGGATTGTCTTTAAAGTTCCACATGAGTGAAATGGTATATCCTACTTGTTGTATTCCATAAAAAGGATTGTTTCTAGTGAATTGTGTGGTATTAGATCATTTCAAAACCATACTAAGGATGTAGCTATTCTTATTGAATAGTGAACATTATAAATACTTGTATTCCTGTGGATGTGTGTTTGAATTAGTTTTAGTAGGGAATTAAATATTTTAGAGGAGGCGGAGTCTATTTCAAGGAAACATAAAATAAAAAGTATCACTCATTCACACCTCCCCTTTTCAGTGATACAATTATCTTGACTATGCACTTTCAACTAGTATCAAAGCCAGGTAGTTTCCCTTCGCTTATTCTTTGCTGATGGAGAATTTGAATTGTATGAACAATAAAGTTATTATGATTTTTTATGGAAATAATTATCATATTTAGAAATATATAATGTTGTTATATCTTATGACTATTGGATATGATGTTATTGAATTTGAAACAGACAGGTATCCTCCTATTTATTTTAAAGTCCCTCTTAGATCTCTTGATAAGAAGAATCTTGAGAATGATGTAAGGGACAATAATGGTTTATTATCATCACTTTATGAAAGTGAATTCCTAAGGTTGAAATGTTTTTCCACAACCAAAGGTATATGGGACAAATTGAAAAACATATATGAAGGCAATACAAAAGTGAAGATAGAAAAATTAAAAATAGAGATTGAAGTATGAATATTTGAAGATGGGTGAATATGAATATGTTGGGGACTTCTTTACCAGGGCAAATGAAAAGTTCATCACTATTAGATGTCTTGGTGAAAAGTTAGATAATTCTACAATTGTTGAAAATATTTTGAGAACTCTTCCCAAAAATTTTGATTCAAAAGTTTCTTCACTAGAAGATAGAGATCCTGAAACATTATCTCCATATGATTTTCATAGCACTCTCATTACTTATAAAATGAGAAGGGAGAAATCTATGAGAAGCAAGACAAGAGTGAATAGAGAAAAGTCTTTCAAGGATGATAAGAAAGAAAAGTCAAAGGAGATTATTATGAAAGATGAAGTGGGTGAATTTGATTATGAAAATGAGGTATGCAAAAATTTTCATGAAATTTTATCCTTCATTTTAAAAAATGTGAAAATAGGTACAAGGAAATACAAAAGGAAACTTCCCCTGAATTTTTTTGAATGTGGACCCATTGGGCATTTTGCGGCTAATTATCCTCAAAGGTAGAAATAAGAGTATAGTGATGAAGAAGAAACAAGGCCAAGAAGATCATGAAGAAAAAAAATAGATAAAGGAAAATTGTAATGCCCCGACCCCAGTTACCCAGAGTCGGTGCATTATTACATAACATTAGCATGATATAAGGAATCATATACCGAAAGAACGATCAGTTTAGTAGCCTTGGAATTACTAGATACATTCATAAGTTTTACATTACATCATGAAATAAAAACATCAACAGTATTTTGTCCCCTTTTGAACACACTTATATCCTTAGCCTATCCCTGTAGGTCAACTATAAAATACTTCTTCACATATTGGGAAAAAATAAAACATAGAAAGGGGTGAGCTCATATGCTCGGTAAGGATAACAATATAACAGAAACTTTCAAAAATAAGCATAAACATTTAAGGCAATGTATAAGACTAAAACAAAATCCTTTTAAACTTAAACTTCAGCATAATACGGCAAAGATAAAATCAAATAATTCTATTTAATTATTCACAGAGATATTCTACTATTCGAATAATCACATACAATATCAATATCCACTTTCATAATGATGGAATGCATAATGCAAGACTTCATAACCACATAGTCAAGGCCTTGTGCCAAGACTACAAATAAGATTTTGTCAAGGCCTTGTGCCAAGATACTAGTTTGTCTCATGAGACCTACTGATGCATTGAGGAGCTATAGAAGACTCCACCCGTCACTTACTAAGTCCAATGCATTCCTCATATGAAAAGGTTTAAACATAACATAAACATTCGTATTAAAACTAGCATACGAAATGTTAATACTTTATCCATAAACCATAAATTGTGTAAAAATAACACATCCATAGTCAAACATATCACAAAACCTTAAATACAATATGAAATATTTGTATCATAATAAATCAACTTCAAACAAGTTTAAAATCCATCAAAGGATGTTGACATATATGAAATGAAAACTATTTGAAATAAATACCTCTTTATATTTTGAAATCATTTAAAAGTCACATAATTATAAAAGAAAACATTTATTTTAAAAATATTCTTATAATATTGTATGGGAAGCTTTGACGATGATATAACGATGGAAAATATCCACACCCGCCGTATAAGTTAAAAAAAGGCATTCTTACCTTAATTTTGTCGAAAAGGTCATAAAGTACCTTGTTTGGAAAATGACGGAAAGATTCCTTTCAATTTTTTTTATAAAAAGTAAAAAAGGGTATAAATGACTTTAACCCATAGTCTAGTAAATAGTAAAAATGTTTTGAAATACTTTTTTAAGAAACATGGATGTGGATGATAAAGAGGTCCCAGTAGATACTTATGTAAAAACAATCTCGGATAATAAAGAGATTGTGAAATTAACCCTTACCTTGTACTTTTACTTAGTCGATGGTATGTTAACCTCTTGTATAATAGTTAAAACATTGTTATTAAATTATACAAGAACTATATACATAAATATGATATTATACATGATCCTCTAATATTTCTTTGTTAATAATATTTCAGTAGTATCATCATTTTAGGTGTTAACTGATTCATTTCCTTTATATGCTTGGTTACGTAAGCCATGTTTGTTATGGATAGGATGTATTTGATTCATATAAAGAATTATATTATGTTCATAAACATTATTTTTAATCATAAAATGAAAATTATTCTTGAATGATTATTATGGGGAATGAATCTCATCGTGTTCGTGGAGACGGTAATCCGTACGTACGCACGAGTGAAAATATCATTATATTGATAGTAAAATTGTATGTAATTGGATGATATATCATATATAAAGAATAATTAACATGTTATATTTATTATTTAAATCAGTTATAATCATTATTATACCCATCCAAAATAACGAAGTGTTTGAATAACAAACCACACCACGACGTGGAGACGGTAAGCCGTACGTATGAAAATATGGTGACTTTGTAATTTATAGGATGAATAGAATAAAGAATATGGTTGTACCATATTTATAATAACATCACAGTATTTATAAGGTATTGGATTTATTATTTTGGTATGAAATCAAAGAAAAAGGAATTGGAAGAAGAAAAGAACTTGAAAGAGGGTGGTGGAATTATTACCTCTTCTTCGGGTGTTTCCTTTTGAGTTGATCAAAAGGGATCCTTAGGTTGGATTTTTGATCAATGTAAGGCCTCTAGGTAAAAGGGAGGATAGTTGATAGGATATTTGGTCAGGGTTTTTCTGAGCCAAATGGCTTTGGAGGTGTGAATTTAAGATAAAGGGAAGTACCCTTTTATAAGAGAGGTGAGGGTCACTTTAGGAAAAGCTTGAAATATTATTTTATAATAAAATTATTTTTAGTTTCTAATGGCTCCAAAATAATTTATTTCTAGGATAAGGTAGGGATGGGTCTAAATACTCTCAAAAAATAGGTTTTATATAGGTTTATGTCACCATATTAACCTTATCTTTTAGATTTAACTCTTAGTTAAATAATTTGACATTTACCACGTCTCTTTGTATTTTTATATTATATGGTTAATAAACTTAATATAACAAGAAAAAAGAACCCCAAGTGGTTAATTATTAATATATATAACCTTATGTAAGTCCTTTGTATTAATCTTATATTTTTAGGAATATTATATCAATTAATAATATAGTATTTGTTTTAAAAACTCAATTATGTCAATTTTGACACTATTTAGTATTTGGTTTTTGTGAAAATCATAACATCATGATTACTTAGAAAAAAATTATTTAATCAACCATAAAATTTCATATTATCCTATAAAATTAGTGTAATTCATCAAAAGTTTCAAATTACATTTATTTGGAAATTTATAATATCAAATAGTTTAATATTTTATTAATAAGGTAATTACTACATCATCATTGTGTCATAAATAAATTAAATTATTTAATGTATAAAAATTATAAATAAAATACAATTATGTAGGAAATATTTTTAGATTTATAATGAATATTTATAGTCTAATTTTTCTTATGTATAACCCTATATTAAAAATAATTTAGTTATTAAACTTTGAATTTAACACTTTTATCTCTTCTTTAAATAAAATAATAATAAATGTTCTAATCTAATCCAAGTGGACCAAAATGATCATATTTTATTCCTAAGGTTGTTTTTAGTCGAATAAAACTTATAAAATATAATTAGGACATGTGTTAGGGTAATTATAATATCGTTTTTACCCTTAATTACCCTATTTACTTTTAACTGTGGTAAATAAAAGCCAAAAGTTACTATTCACCAAAAATTATTTTCATTTTATTAAATGAAATTTTACCTACTGATGTCAACTCTATCTCTTAAATTTTTGAAATTAAACTCACAGAAGTGGTAAAATTAAGTTTTATACAAATTTGTAAATGCTCCTAGAAGGTGGGTAAAAGACGGTAAAAAGTTCAATAAAATTTTATATATTTAAACTTATTATAAAATGACTCCAATGAATTAAATTGAACATATATAGGTATTATGTATCTATTTTGACCTAAAATAAATTAAAATAAAATAACTAATTACTTAAATAAAAATTCATTTTTAAACAATAACACAATGTTTTTCACTATTCACCAAAAATTGAGAGTTTTCAAAAAAATACCAAAAATTAACCCTAATCTAATTTTGATATTACAAATCCAAAAATCAAGTCCATTTTGAAAAATAAATTTTATAAAATTTCAAAAAGTGGGTATTACTATTCATAACGGCTAGTTTGATTGGTCGTGGTGTGTTAAAACTCCAAGTTGCGTACAACGCAAGCTACTGTATTATTCAAAGGGAAACGTACTGTGGGAGCTTAGGGTGTTATATTCTCCCCTGCTTAAAATAATTTTGTCCTCAAAATTTCTAGAACATTACTGCATAAAAAGATTCGGGTGGTTCTTCATCATTAGTTCCTCGAGTTCCCACGTTGCCTCTTCCATCTTATGGTTTCTCCATAGAACTTTTACCAGACGAGTCGTCCAGTTTCTTAGAACTTTTTCTATGGTATCAATAATTTTGACAGGATATTCACAATAAGACAGATCAGGTTCCAGTTCAATTTCCTCATAGGTGAGTACATGCGTTGGGTCAGGGATGTATTTTCTCAACAGTGATACATGAAACACATCATGAACTGTAACATCCCCAAATGATAAAGAGTTAAATGACTAAATGATATGACTCATGTCAAAAAGGTGCACCTTCCTTTTTGGGAGCCTGCCTGATTAGAACTCCACATTTAAGCGTGCTTGGCCTGGAGTAGTGATCAGGATGGGTGACCTTCTGGGAAGTTTCCCAGGGTGTGTGTGAGTGAGGACAAAGCACACTGGAAAGGACAAGTGTTGGCCTGTGGGGACAATCATTAGTTAGATGACCCGTTCAGGCATGTGGGTGGACCCTAGGGTGGGCCCCACATGTCTGCGGGGCAACTGGTGGTACCTAGTGGGCCAGGACCCAACGACCATGTTAAGGCGGGGTGGCTGTGCTGTCACTGGGACCCGGTTGTCACATTTGGTATCAGAGGAGGAACCCAGCCTTAAGTGCAGTGCACTGCCTGGGTTGAGATGTAGGGACCACAACGAGGACGTTGTGCTCTAAAGGGGGGGGGGGGGGTGATTGTAACATCCCCAAATGATAAAGGGTTAAATGACTAAATGATATGACTCATGTCAACATGGTGCACCTTCCTTTTCGGGAGTCTTTTTGATTAGAACTCCAAAGTTAAGCGTGCTTGGCCTGAAGTAGTGATTAAGATGGGTGACCTTCTGGGAAGTTTCTCAGGGTGTGTGTGAGTGAGGACAAAGCACACTGTAAAGGACAAGTGTAGGCATGTGGGGACAATCATTAGTCAGATAACCCGTTCAGGCATGTGGGTGGACCCTAGGGTGGGACCCATGTGTCTGCGGGGCAACTGGTGGTACCTAGTGGGCCAGGACCTGACGACATGTTAAGGCGGGGTGGCTGTGCTGTCACTGGGACCCAGTTGTCATATGAACTTTGGAGAGACTTGGAGGCATTTCCAAACAATAAGCTACAACCCCAATTCATTCTAGAATTTCGAAAGGTCAGATGTACCTGAGACTCAATTCGTTCTATGACACCCTTCCATGGAGATACCTTCAAGAAAACCTGATCTCCTACTTGAAATTCCAAATCCTTCCTCTGATTATCGGCATAACTCTTTTTCCTACTTTGGAGAGACTTGGAGGCATTGCAAAACAATAATCTACAACTCCAATTCACTCTAGAATTTTGAAAGGTCAGATGTACCTGAGACTCAATTCGTTCTATAACACCCTTCCATGGAGATACCTTCAAGAAAATCTGATCTCCTACTCGAAAGGACAAGTGTAGGCATGTGGGGACAATCATTAGTCAGATAACCCGTTCAGGCATGTGGGTGGACCCTAGGGTGGGCCCCATGTGTCTGCGGGGAAACTGGTGGTACCTAGTGGGCCAGGACCCGACGACCATGTTAAGGCAGGGTGGCTGTGCTGTCACTGGGACCCAGTTGTCATATGAACTTTGGAGAGACTTAGAGGCATTTCCAAACAATAAGCTACAACTCCAATTCATTCTAGAATTTCGAAAGGTCAGATGTACCTGAGACTCAATTCGTTCTATGACACCCTTCCATGGAGATACCTTCAAGAAAACCTGATCTCCTACTTGAAATTCCAAATCCTTCCTCCGATTATCGGCATAACTCTTTTTCCTACTTTGGAGAGACTTGGAGGCATTGCAAAACAATAATCTACAACTCCAATTCACTCTAGAATTTTGAAAGGTCAGATGTACCTGAGACTCAATTCGTTATATAACACCCTTCCATGGAGATACCTTCAAGAAAACCTGATCTCCTACTCGAAATTCCAAATCCTTCCTCCGATTATCGACATAGCTCTTTTTCCTACTTTGGGCTGCTTTGATGTGGGTTTGGATAATCTTTACCTTTTCCATTGTTTCCTCAACAAGTTCTAGTCCTACGAGCCTGCAGGGAAACTGGTGGTACCTAGTGGGCCAGGACTCGATGACCATGTTAAGGCGGGGTGGCTGTGCTGTCACTAGGACCCGGTTGTCATATGAACTTTGGAGAGACTTGGAGGCATTTCCAAACAATAAGCTACAACTCCAATTCATTCTAGAATTTCTAAAGGTCGGATGTACCTGAGACTCAATTCGTTCTATGACACCCTTCCATGGAGATACCTTCAAGAAAATCTGATCACTTACTTGAAATTCCAAATCCTTCCCCCGATTATCGGCATAGCTCTTTTTCCTACTTTGGAGAGACTTGGAGGCATTGCAAAAAAATAAGCTACAACTCCAATTCTCTCTAGAATTTTGAAAGGTCAGATGTACCTGAGACTCAATTCGTTCTATAACACCCTTCCGTGGAGATACCTTCAAGAAAACCTAATCACCTACTTGAAATTCCAAATCCTTCCTCCGATTATCGGCATAACTATTTTTCCTACTTTGGGCTCCTTTGATGTGGGTTTGGATAATCTTCACCTTTTCCATTGTTTCCTCAACAAGTTCTAGGCCTATGAGTTTTCTTTCACCAACATCATCCCAACAAGTTGGTGTGAGACATCTCTTTCCATATAATGCTTCATATGGTGCCATCTGAATACTTGAATGGAAGCTATTGTTATAGGAAAATTCTATCAGAGGTAAATAATGATCCCACATACCTTGAAAGTCAAGTGAGAAAGATCTCAACATGTCTTCTAAGGTTTGAATAGTCTGTTCTGATTGTCCATCAGTTTGAGGGTGGTAGGCAGTGCTCAAATGAAGTTCAGTATCCAGGGCCTTCTGAAGACTTTCTAAAATCCTAATGTAAAATGGGGATCATGATCAGAAAAAATCGATAGGGTTACTCCATGAAGTATTACAACTTCATTAATATATAGTCTTTCCATACATTCAAGTGGTAAATCTTCTCTTATAGCAAGAAAATGTGCAGACTTGGTAAGACGATCAACAATGACCCATATTGCATCATTCCTTCTAGAAGTGTTTGGTAGCCCCATGATAAAGTCCATCATAATATTATCCCATTTCTACTCAGGTATGGGAACATGTTTCATGACTCTTCCAGGCTATTGCCTTCCAACTTTCACTTGTTGAAAAACCATACATCTTGACACAAAATCAGCAATCTCCCTCTTTATGTTGTCCCACCAAAAATGTTCTTTCAAATATCTATACATCTTAGTGCTACCAGGGTGTATAGAGAAATTAGAGCTATGAGCATCATACAACAATTCCCTTTTTATATTAGGTATATCGGGAACACAAAGTCTCTTCCCAAATTTCAAAATTCTATCTTCATATACGAAGTCGATCAATCTCCCATCGTTTATAGCTTTAATTTTCTTTTGAAATTCCTCATCATCAGTCTGAGAACTTTTTATTCATTCTAGTAAAGATGGTTTGGAAACCTTTTGAAAAAGCATTGATGTTTCACCTTCCATGGTTATTCCCATATCCATCTTTACTAGATCCATGTATATATGATCCTTTTCAACTCTCATCTTGTTCAAAGCTCCATGATTCTTTCTACTCAAAGCATCTACCACCTTATTTTCCTTCCCTAGGTGGTAATGTATAGTTCAATCATAATCCTTGAGTAGTTAAAGTCATCACCTTTGCCTCATGTTGAGTTCTTTTTGTGATAAAATATACTTCAAACTCTTGTGATAAGTATAAATCTCACATTTTTCAGCATAGAGATAGTGTCTCCATATTTTCAGAGAAAATATTACAGCTTATAACTCAAGATCCTGAGTGGGATAGTTTTGTTCATGAATTTTTAGCTGCCATGATGCATAGGCAATAACTCCATCATTCTGCATAAGGACACAACCAAGTCCTTTCTTTGAAGCATCACTATAAATAAAAAACCAATCATTCCCCGATGGTAGAGTCAAGATAGGAGCATTAACTAATCTTCTCTTCAATTTTTCAAAAAATTCTTCACACTCTTTTTTCCAAACAAATTTAACCCCTTTACGTGTGATCTTGGTTAATGGGTTAGCCAATCGGGCAAAATTATGGACAAAACATCGATAATAACCTGCTAAACCAATAAAACTTCGTACCTCAGTTATACTCATCGGTGCTGGCCATTCTTGGATTACCTTGGTATTTGAAGGATCAACATAGATTCCATATTTAGAGATAATATAACTAATAAAAGAAATCTCTTGAAGCTAGAATTCACACTTGCTAAACTTCCCATATAATTCATTTATTCTAAGAGTCCTTAGGATAATGCGCAAGTGATTTTCATGATCTTCGTAGATTTTTGAGTATACCAAAATATCATCAATAAATACCACTACAAAGTCATAAATATATTCCTTAAAAACTCTATTCATTAGATCCATGAAGATAGAGGGTGCATTAGTCAATACAAAAGGCATTACTGTAAACTCATAATGCCCGTTCATGGTTCGAAATGCTGTTTTTGGAATGTCTTCCTTCTTCACACACAACTGATGATATCTAGATTAAAGGTTAATCTTTGAAAAATATTGAGCTCCATTAAGTTGGTCGAATAAATAATCAATGTGAGGTAGGGGATACTTGGTCTTTATTGTTATAGCATTGATCTCCCTGTAGTCAATGCACAACCTCATAGATCCATCTTTCTTCTTAACAAAAAGAATAGGGGTTCCCCATGGAGAAACACTAGGGAAAATGAATCCCTTATTAATAAATTCCTCTAGTTTTTTATTTAGTTCCACTAATTTACAGTGGAAATTCTATAAGGGGTCTTCGATATGGGCCTTGAACTAGGAATTAAATCAATGGAAAACTCAATTTCTTGTTCTGGAGGATGTACAGGTAAATCCTCTGGAAACACATCAACATATTCTTGCACAATAGGTACATCCTCTATTCGAACATTATTTTTCTCACCCATAGTTATTTCATTCTCTTCTTCCCTAATAATTGAATTTATTAGAGCTACTGGGGGCATATCTAGATAAGAATCAGGTGGTGATGTTTCTTCTCTAAAGACAAGGTACTCCTTATCATCATAAAAAATTGTAACCTCCTTCTTCTTATAATAAATTTTCACATCACGGTCCGAAATTCAATAAATTCTGAGGAGTATATCAAATTCAATCATGGGTATGACAATGAGATCATCATATAAAGAACATTTATATGCCCTAATGGGAATTGATTCACAAAACTTTGTTGCAATGATACTTCCCTTAGGTGTTTTGACTGAAAACTCCATTGTTAATTCAAATTGAAAATATATAATTTTCTTATCAAACTGGGAAGATATGAAACAATGTGATAATCTAGAATCAAATAAAGCATTGGCTAAACTTGAGGAAACCATTAAATTACCTGCCACCACGCCTTTCGGAGCTTCAACCATAGCAGTAGTGATCGTATAAGCTTGGCCTTGCTCCCTTGGCCTTTTCTGGGGAAAGCTTCCTTGGATCTTAGGAAATTAATTTGCGTAATGCCACTTTTCTCTACAATTGTAGAATTCAACATTGACAACCTCTTTCTTCCCCTTGCAATCACGAGCTTGGTGGCCTTTTTCACCACACTTGTAACAGACTCCCATTCCATTCAGGCAAGTACCAGGGTGTTTCTTCCCACATTCACCGCAGGATGGATATTAAAATTTTCCTTTCTTCCCCTTATTTACATTTCTAGACTGTTCAGCAGATCTCTTCTTCTCTTTCTTTGATTTAAAGTCATAATACTTAGAGAATTCCGTTTCTGTCTTGATAGCACACGAGACAATATCTTAATACGATGAGAAGGATTGTGAGACTAATGCTCGTTGGAGAAATGGTTTTAATCCATCAAAGAATCGATCAATATTACTCCTTGGGTTACATATATAATGTGTTGCATGAATTTCTAACCTTTTAAAGTTAGCCTCTTACTTTGCTACATTTTCAGCCTCCTTTTGCCTCAGACTCAGAAATTGTCTTTCCATATCCACTCGATGGTCACGAGGAAAGTATTTTTATAATAAAATCTCTTTAAACCCCCTCCATTCCATGTTCGATACTTCTTCATCTTCCTTTGTGTTTTGGATTAATGACCACCATTGATCTGCATCTCCCGTGAGGTGAAAAAATTCCACGACAACTTTTTCCGTTTCACTACTCCCCAAAGCATGAAATATTTTCTCTAAGGAATTTATCCATTTATTAGATACTATTGGATTTTTAATCCCATTGAATGTTGGTGGTTGTTTCCTCATGAAGTGGTATAACATTGATCCTCCGCGTTGTAGATCAGGGTGGTCTATACGAGTAATGTTATTATTCATAACCTGGGTGAGTTGTCCCAGTATGGTGATAAGATGATCAGCAGTAATTGCATCACCATCTCCACTATAATTATCTTGAGTAGGAGGGAAATCCCTACATGGATTACGTGGGTTGATACAATTTCCATTCCTTCCACTAGGTTCCATTTCTAAACAATGACATATACTAGATTAGTTTATGAATCACAATACATAATTCCAAACTTGTAAAATAGTTAACATAAATTGAACAATTTATAGATATAATCCATAATCATAAAAATGTTTTCTTTTAGGAAGTATATACTCATAAACCCTTAATAATGGTTTGTAAATAAAATGATAATTATATTAAGCATATCCCCCGGGAGTGACGTAACCAAGAGTGCAACAAGGACCATTGTCGTGCACCAGTTCCCATTCGAGTCTAGCTCAAAGAGGTGTTTTCGGGTTTTACCCCTAGGTACATCTGTTTCAGAGCCACCTCTACCTGCTCGTATCCAGACATGGATGTATCAATTTTAAAACACAAAAAATCTCTATAGTACCAAAATTCTAGGAAGTTCTTCTATACTAATACTCAAAGTCTATCTTGGGTAGTGTTCTCTAATCAGAGTTTTTATAAATCTAGTTTTCAAGGTTTGTACTAAACTTCCTCTGATACCAACTGTAATGCCCCAACCCTAGTTACCCAGAGTCGGGGCATTATTACATAACATTGGCATGATACAAGGAATCATGTCCTGAAAGACCAATTAGTTTAGTAGCATTGGAAGTACTAAATACATTTATAAGTTTTACATTACATCATGCAATAAAAACATCAAAAAAAATTTGTCCCCTTTTAAAAATACTTATATCCTTAACCTATCCCTATAGGTCAACCATAAAATACTTCTTCACATCTTGAGAAAAAATAAAACATAGAAAGGGGTGAGCTCAGATGCTCAGTAAGGATAAAAATATAGCGGAAAATTTCATAAATAATTATAAACATTTAAGGCAATGTATAAGACTAAAACAAAAGACTTTTAAACTTAAAATTCAGTATAATATGGAAAAGATAAAATCAAATAATTCTATTTACTTATTCACATGGATATTCTACTAGTCAAATAATCACATGCAATATCAATAGCCACTTTCATAATGATGGAATGCATAATGCCAGACTTCATAACCACATAGTCAAGGCCTTGTGCCAAGGCTACAAATAAGATTTTTTCAAGGCCTTGTGCCAAGACACTAGTTTGTCTCATGAGACCTACTGATTCATCGAGGAGATATAGAAGGCTCCAACCGTCACTTACTAACTACAAATCATTCCTCACATGAAAAGGTTTAAACATAACATAAACATTTGTATTAAAACTAGTATACGAAATTTCAATACTTTATCCATAAACCATGAATGGTGTAAAAATAACACATACATAGTCAAGAATATCACAAAAACTTAAATACAATATGGAAGATCTGTATCATAATAAATCAACTTCAAACAAGTTTAAAATCCATCGAAGGATGTTGACATAGATGAAATTAAAACTATTTGAAATAAATACCTATTTCGATTTTGAAATCATTTAAAAGTCAAATAATTATAAAATAAAAAATTTATTTTGAAAATATTCTTATAAGCTTGTATGGGAAGCTTTTACAATGATATAATGGCAGAAAATAGCCACACCCGTCGTATAAGTTAAAAAGAGACATTCTTACCTTAATTTTGTCGAAAAGGTCATAAAGTACGTTGTTTGGAAAATGACGGAAAGATTCCTTTCAAACCATTTTATAAAAAGTCAAACAAGGGTATAAATGACTTTAAACCATAGTCTAGTAAATAGTAAATATTTTTTGAAATACTTTTTTAAGAAATATGAATGTGGATGATAAAGAGGTCCCAGTAGATACTTATATAAAAACAACCTCGAATAATAAAGAGATTGTGAAATTAACTCTTACCTTGTACTTTTCCATGGTTGAGGATATGTTAACCTCCTGTATAATAGTTAAATAATTGTTATTAAATTATACAATAACTATATACATAAATATGATATCATATATGATCCTCTAATATTTCTTTGTTAATAATATTTCAGTAGTATCATCATTTCACGTGTTAACTGATTTGTTTTCCTTTATATGCTTGGTTACGTAAACCATATTTGTTATGGATAGGATGTATTTTATTCACATATATAATGATATTATGTTCATAAAAATTATTTTTAATCATAAAATGAAAATTATTCTTGAATGATTATGATGGGGAATGAATCTCATCGCGTTCGTGAAGACGATAATCCGTACGTACACACGAGTGAAAATATCATTATATTGATGGTGAAATCATATGTAATTGGATGGTATATCATATATACAGAATAATTAACATGTTATATTTATTATTTACACCAGTTATACTCATTATTATACCCATCCAAAATAATTAAGTGTTTGAATAACAAACTACACCACAACGTGGAGACGGTAAGCCGTACGTACACACGTATTGTGACTTTGTCATTTATAGGATGGATATAATAACGAATATGGTTATACCATATTTATAATAACATCACAGTATGTATAAGGTGATATAGTTATTATTTTGTTATGTAATCAAAGAAAAAGGAAGTGGAAAAAGAAAAGAATTTGAAAGAGGGTGGTGAAATAATTACCTCTTCTACGGGTGTTTCTTTTTGAGTTGATCAAAAGGGATCCTTAGGTTAGATTTATGATCAAACTAAGCCCTCTAGGAGGAAGGAAGGATAGTTGACAAAATATTTGGGTAGGGTTTGTCTGATTCAAATGGATTTGGAGGTGTGAATTTAAGAGAAAAGGAAGTACCCTTTTATAAGAGAGGTGACAATCACTTCAGGAAAAGCTTGAAATATTATTTTATAATAAAATCATTTTCGGTTTCTAATGTCTCAAAAATGATTTATTTCTAGGATAAGGTAGGTATTGGTTTAAATACTCTAAAAAAATAGGTTTTAGACTGGTTTAGGTCACTATATTAACCTTATCTTTTAGATTTAACTCTTAGTTAAATAGTTTGACATTTACCATGTCTCTTCGTATTTCTATATTATAAGGTTAATAAACTTACTATAACAAGCCAAGAGAAACCAAATTGGTTAATTATATATATATAACCTTATGTAATTTCTTTGGCTGAAATTTATATTTTTAGGAAAATTATATCAATTAATAATATAGTATTTGTTTTAAAAACTCAATTATGTCAATTTTGACACTATTTAGTATTTGGTTTTTGTGAAAATCATAACAACATGATTAATTCGAAAACAATTATTTATTCAACCCTAACATGTCATATTAACCTATAAAATTAGTTTAATTTATCAAAAGTCTCAAATTAAATTTATTTATATATTTATAATATCAAATATTTTAATATTTCATTAATAAGGTAATTGGTGCATCATTGTTGTGTCATAAATAAATTAAATTATTTAATGTATAAAAATTATAAATAAAATACCATTATGTAGGAAATATTTTTATATTTATAATGAATATTTATAATCCAATTTATCTTATGTATAAACCTATATTAAAAATGTTTTAGTTATTAAAATTTGAATTTAACACTTTTATCTCTTCTTTAAATAAAATAATAATAAATGTATTAATCTAATCCAAGTAGACCAAAAGGATCATATTTTATTCATAAGGTTGTTTTTGGTATAATTACACTTATCCAAAAGAATTATTACATGTTTTATGGTAATTATAATATCATTTTTACCCTTAATTACCCTATTTACTTTTAACCGTGGTAAATAAAAGCCAAAAGTTACTATTCACCAAAAATTATTTTCATTTTATTGAACCAAATTTTACTTAATGATGTCAACCATATCACTTAGATTTTTTAAATTCAACTAACATATGTGGTAAAATTAAGTTTTATGCAAATTTGTAAATGCTCCTAGAAGGTGGGTAAAAGATAGTAAAAAGTTCAATAAAATTTTATATATTTAAACTTATTATAAAATGACTCCAATGAAGTAAATTGAACATATATAGGTATTATGTATCTATTTTTACCTAAAATAAATTAAAATAAAATAACTAATTACTTAAATAAAAAGTCATTTTTAAACAATAACATAGTGTTTTTCACTATTCATCAAAAATTGAGAGTTTTCAAAAAAATACCAAAAATTCACCCTAAGATAATTTTGATATTACAAATCCAAAAATGAAGTCCATTTTGAAAAATAAAATTTATAAAATTTCAAAAAGTTGGTATTACTATTCATAACGGCTAGTTTTATTGGTCGTGGTGTGTTAAAACTCTAAGTTGTGTACAACGCAAGCTACTGCATTATTCAAAGGGAAACTTACCGTGGGAGCTTGAGGTGTTACAAAAATCATATTCCATTGGGAAATATATAAAATTATTCAAATCCAAAAGAATATTTTTCTTATTTAAAGATAAATAATAAAAATAAGTGACGTTGAATCCAAAAAATCCGTTCAGCATGGTATTGAGAATACTTTTATTTCAATAGTGAATGATGAATAATTCAGAAGTAGAAGTTCCAAAGAAGAAGAAACTCAACTTGAATTTCATTTGAAATAAGAGTTGAAAGAATGTCTGAGAAAGTTCAGAAGGCTTAAAAATAAAAACAAAAAGTTAGAAGATAAATGTTCCTAAAAAAGAAATAAAGAATGTTTTGATGATGATAAGGTGAAATTGGTAAAAGAAATTGACGATTTGAATAAATCTCTTGAATAATAAAAGAATCATAATGAGAATCTGGAAGTGAAGTTGAAATAAAAAGAAGAGTTGGAACTTGTCCAACAAAAACATTCTAAAGTTGAAGAGAAAAATAGAAGTTTCAAAAATTCTATCTCTAAGGTTGGTGAAAGTTCTCATAATGAGAAACCTAAGAAGGTTCAACAAAATTTACCTTTAAAGGGTGAGAATAGAGATAGAAGTGTTTCTGAAAAGAAGAAAGTTGGGAAAGTTATGTATGTAGCCAAAACTAATAAAGTTAGGAATTCATAAGTTTCTAAAAATCATGAATCTAAAAAATTTGAATCCTAAAAAGTTTACAATACTTTTGGTTATAATAAAGATGAAAATAAAAGGAAGATTCCAATTGAAAATAAAAATGTTAGTGGCTCATAAAACAAAGACAAAAAGGTTTTTGAGAAAAAAATTTACAATTCCTGTCAATATGGAAGTTTCAGAGGCAAATACTATTTCTATGACTACTGCTGGTATTGTGGTGGATTCAGACACATGAAAAATATGTGTTGGTTCAATAAAAAAAAATAATGTTACTCCATATTTTATGAAAGAAAAGGGTTGAGGGGGATTCAATTCCCTCAAAAGAAGAAATCTGAGAAGGATGTTTGAAAAAAATATGAGAAGGTTGGTGTAAAGATTGAAAATGAGTTCCAAACTTTGGAAACTATTTGTGAAATATGTGAACAACCTAGACACCTTGTAAAAGGATGTCTTGTATTATTACCAACACAATGAAATATTCTTAACAATTCTCAGAAGCCGAAAGTGAAAAAATAAAAGAAAGAAGAAAAAGATCTTATTATAGAAACTGCTCTGAAAGCTGCAAAAGGAGAATGACCTTGGATTATTTATAGTGAGTGTTCTTCTCATATGATAGAAGATTTAAAATTTTTAAATAATGAGAAATATTTTAAATAAGGAATAGTGAAATTTGGAAATGATGAATCTCTAAGAATTAAATGTGTTGGATCATCCATCATTAGAAAAGAAAAGTTGGAATCTAAGAAATATTTCTATGTTGATGGGCTGAAACACAATTTTCTAAGTGTTTCACAATTTTATGATGAGGGTAACAATGTTATCTTCAAAAAATATGGATTTTTTTCGGAAAAGTGATGAAGATGAAAAAATAGTTACAAGAGGCCAATGTACAAAAAAGAATTTGTTTCAAGTTGGTGAAATAAAAAAATATTGTTACTTGAGTATGGTGGAAGAGAATCAATTGTGGAATAAAAGGATGGGACACATGTGTCAAAGAAATATGAGAAAATTTTCAAAGAAATTCATGATTTTCCAAGAAGAAGAGATTGGTGTTGTACTATTTTCCAGAAAAGAAAGATTACAAATTCAGTGCATAAGAAAGTTGGAATTTTTTCAAAAAAACCCATGGAGATGATTCATTCTGATACCTTTGGTCCAATGAGAAAATAATAAAAAAGGGAGATAAGTAATTCATCACTTTGATTAATTATTTTACTCACATTAATTGTGTTATGTATATAAAACATAAATCAGTTTCTTTAAAAATGTTTAAAAGTTTGAGAAGGAAAGCTGAGAAGGGATGTGGTTATTCAGTAAAGAAGTTGAGAACTAATAATGGTGGTGAATACAGAAGTAAATAATTTTAATTTTATCTTGAGAATCATGGAATTCATCATGAGTATAGTTCCTCATATACTCCCCAAAAAATGGGGTTTTTGAAAGAAATAATAGAAGTTTTATAGAAATATGGAGAACTATGTTACTTGAACATGGTCTTTCTCATTACTATTGGAGGAAATCCATGAGTACTGCTATTTATATTCCAAAACAATGTTTCTATAGGCCAAGATTGGGTATGACTCCACATGAATTGTTTTATGGAAAACTTTAAGTTTTAAACACTTTAGAGTCATCGAGATTCCATGTATTATAAAGAAGAAAGGTGGAAACTATGGAAAGTCTGAGTAGAAAGGTGAAGATGGAATTTTTCTTGGCTATACATCAGAAAGAATAGGATAAAAATGTTTCAACAAATAAATAGTAATAATTTTTGATTCAATTTATGTGAAATCAATAGAAAGATATGTGGAAGACAAGTGTATTCAAGAAGACAAGGAAGTTGAGCAGGATAAGGAAAGATTTTAATACAATTATGATAATGATATTGATAATTGTAATCCTCCTCAAGAAGAAGAATTATACTCTTCTATTTCTAGTGATGAGGATGATACTCAAAAATCACATACTAGGATGAGTAAATGAGTGGAATCTCATAACATTATTGGCAATCAATATTAGCAGGTTCAAATAAGAAGAACAAAAAATTACATTACACACACTTCTTTGTATTCAAAAGTGGAGTCGAATGATATGAAGGAATCTTTTGAGTATCCAAAATGGGTTCATTCCATGAATGAAGAGTTAGATCAGATTGAAAAGAATGATTCATGGAAACTCATACCCAAGCTAGAAAACAAAAACATTATTAGTACAAATTGGGTTTTCAAGAATAAGCTGAATGAAGAAGGTGATGTGATAAGAAACAAAGACAGATTATTGTGCAAAGGGTATTCAAAAATTTAAGGTATTTATTTCTATTAAAACTTTTATCCAGTGGAAAGATTAAAAACAATCATAATTTTTCTTGTTATTGCTGCACAATGAGGCTATAAGATCTTTCAAATGGATGTTAAATATACATTCTTGAATGGTGATATTGATGAGGAAGTTTACATTGAACAACCTTTTAGCATTTTTTGGGAAATAGGTAAGTTATGTGTGCATATTAGAGAATTCATTGTATGGGATAAAAAAATATCCGAGAGCATGGAATTCCAAATTGGATACTTGCTTAAGGAATACGAGTTTCAAGAAAGGAAGAGTTGATAAAAATCTTTATATCAGAGAATATCAAGATTATTCCCTCATCGTAATTGTTTATGTTAATGAAATTATCTTTGATGGGGATGGTGAAAGAAGTTGTAAATTTTTTTATGAAAAGATGAAAAAGGTTTTTGAAATGTCCATGCTGGGGGAAATGAAATATTTTTTTGGGTTACAAATTCTATAAAAGAAGAAATACATTTTTCTTTCTCAAGAAAAGTATGCTAATGAACTTCTTAATAGGTTCATCATGGAAAACTCAAAACTTTTTCCACACCAATTGTAGTGGGAAAGAAGTTGAGTAAAGATGGATATGGAAAAGAAGTTCATCAGAAAGAATTTAGGAAACTAATTAGAATTTTGTTGAATTTGACTGATTCAAGACCCAATATTGTTTATGTTGTTACCTTATGTGCAATATTTTAGAGTGATCCAAAAGAATCACATTTACTTTCTATAAAAATAATTCTCAGATACATCAAAGGAAATAAAATTCAGAACCAAGCATGATATCTTAGATAGTATTGATTTGTTTGGGTATTCAAATGATGATTGGGCAGTAAATGTTGATGATAGAAGATACACATCTGGTGGATTATTCTTTCTAGAAAAGAATTTTGTTAGTTAGAATTCAAAGAAATATAATTCAATAACTCTTAGTATGGCTGAATCTGAGTATGTTTCCGCCACTTAAGCTGCTACTCAACTTATGTAAATGAAAACTCAATTATAATATTTACTTGTTGAAGTTAAGTTACCCTTACTCTTGGGTTGTGCCAATAAAAGTACAATCAATCTCAATATGAATCTGGTTAAACATTCTCATTTAAAACCTATTTATATAAAATATCATTTCATCAAATAGCATGTGGAGAAGAATGAATTAAAACTGGAGTATGTTCTAACATTAGAAGAAGTTACTGAAATTTTCAAAAAACCTTTACCGAAGGAATCCTTTTTTAAATTGAGGTTGACCATGGGCATCCAACCTCTTTATCATCAAGGTTGAGGTATGTGTTGCTGTCCCCTCTCTCATCTTACCATTGGAAAGTGTTGTCAAGGGGTATAATTGAATTATTTCATAAATCTATCCTTACAAGAAATTTAAAAAGGGGGAGTTGTGGGTAAGCTATGAATCCAACATTATATTGTGTGTGAACCATTATAACTATTTGTTGGAGTGGTTTTAGGAAAAAAATCTTTGTATTCTAGGAAATTTGAAGAAAAAAAGACAAGCTGGGGAATAAAAGTTGGAAAGGTTTTCATAATCACTTATTTTGGACAACATGGTTTTACTATTAATTATTCTTAATTTATATAATGAGTTATCTCACGTAGGCTTATAATTTTTGATAAGCGATCCATTTCTTGAGAATACAAAGTTCAGTGATTTATGAAACTTGGTTGAAAAAAAATCCAAAGGGTGAGATTGTTAGGACCAAGATGATGATGAAGGTGATCATATTAAAGTATTGTCTTTTGTTGTCAAGAAAGTTTTTGAAGAAAGAAAAATCACATCACTTTGTATTTGGTGAAAATGGAATTGACCATCATATTCAAGATAATTGGACTTACAATTCTTGAAAAGGTCCATCATATTTAGGAGAAGCCAACTAGAAGAAATAGTCTTAGGATTCACTCTGAATCTGGTATGAATGGTTTGATCATAATGGGAGAATTAGAGTTTGTATGACTACGATAAAAATGTGATGATGCTTTGATGATCTTGGAGTTATCATAAATCATGAGTATTTGGAAGAATTGTGATGCAAGCTTGATGAAAGAAAGAGGTAGTGAAAGCGATGATATCAATCATATTCAGATTTATTGGATCTGAATAGAGAGAGAAAAGTTATTGGAGATTGTATTTAGGCTAATTTTAATTTGGATTATTGTATTCTGGACAATAGTATCCAAGATGAATTGGAAAAGAAATCTGGTTTATGGAAAGTATGGGAAGTTACAATAATTTCCATTATAAGTTAGATGATACTAAAATTGGTCTTCAATGTTTTCAAAGTCATGAAGGAAGTCATGATACTAGATGATTTTTGTGAACAAAGAAAGTTGGAGAAGTCAATGCATTCTAGTCTTAAGTTCATCATAATGGGTTCATCAGATTCATAAAGGATGATCAGACTCAGTATGCTATCATAATCAGAGAAATAATTGTTTGGGACTGATGAATTCAAAGAAAAGAAAAGAATGGAGTGACCAATATGAAGAGTAATTTCAGAGTTTGATAAAAAATTTAGTCAACCATTTAAACGGGGTTGAATTATTTTGTTTATCATTTAAGTGGATCAATTGAAGAGTTGAAGGAAATAGCTGGGCATGTTATCTAGGGGGATATTGAATTTTGAAGATGTGTTGTATTTAAAGTGGGTAAAGATAAGAGATGAATAAGAATCTATTGTTTTACATTTTTCCTCATCGTAATGAGGTATATCATAATGATAATCATAATTGGAATCAAACTTGAGTATATGAAGGAGATTTTTGGAATTATTTTCAAGGAAGGCATCATATTCAGTAATCAGAATGAGAAATCAGATTCTAAATGACATTTGATAAATAAAGTCCATAAAAGAGATAAATTTTGAAGAAGATTCAATAAGATTCTAGAAGCGTTGATGAAGTCATTAATTCACCCAAAATTCAAGGAATCATGCAAATTTTGGTGAATTTGGTTGAGTAGAAAATTTTTGGGGATTCCTGCCAAAACCATCCTTGGGTCGCCTATAAAAGTGAGAAGTTCTTTTTACTTTCATAGAGGACTAACATGGATGTACTATTAACATGAAGAGAGAGAAGATCCAACTTTCTAGGGAGAGAAGAAGTTTTTTATATTAAGCCTTTGTTGAAGAAGTTTCGATGGAGAGAAGTGAAAGGAGAAGAGACAACATTGTAATATTGCTCATTTGATCATCATATTCAGTGGATCTTCATATTCAGTTGTTTACCATTTTATTCTTGTCATCATATTCGGTCGGTCATTGTATCGGGTTGAATAATCAGATCAGGATTTCCAAATTGGGATTTCCGAATTGAGGAATTAGGAGTTTTAAATTGTCTCAATTATATTCTATCAGAGTTATATCAATCGTATTGGGAAATTATATTTGAATAACTAGATTGGGATAATCGTGTTGGGACCAAGTTGGACTGATAATGAAGTAAGAAGAGTTTTTTGTTACAGAGTGTTGTTTTTTGTTGTCAAATAAGCTAAATCAATTCACTTTGTAAAGGAATTGAAAACTATGACGATGCTTTGCTGATTTGCATTTCACAAATATCATAAGTTTGGAGAACTTGTGATGCAAGCCTTATGAAGGATAGGGGAGTAAATGAGTGTTTTTGGAAAAGGAAAGAAAGCGGCGTGCAAGTCAAAAGTGGCGCGCAAGTGTGGTGCGCAAGTATAAGTAGTGCGCAAGTGTATGTTGCACGCAAGTCATATTTCAAAGACCATCACATCAAAATATGACAAAGGAAATAAAGTGGAATTCAAGTTAAATATTGACGCGCAAGTCAAAAAATGGAGCACAAGTATAAGCGGCGCGCAAGTGTGGCACACAAGTATATGTGGCGCGCAAGTTTATATTGACCGCAAGTCATATTTAAACATCATCATATCAAAATATGACAAGGGAAAGAAAGTGTTGCGTTAGTGATGGAAATGCATGAAAGTGATGGAGTGGCGCGCAAGTACTGGAGTGGCGCGCAAGTGATGGAGCGGCGTGCAAGTGTAGGTGGCGCGCAAGTCACCAAAATGCCTATAAATAGATGACTAGCCTCCTCATTTTTTAAGGGTTCAACACTCAAGAAAAAAATTTGATCTCTGATCGCGCAAGTCGTAGGAAGTGGTGCACAAGATGAAGTGGCACACAAGATGAGGGATATTTATAAGGCACACAAGTAGGGTGGCGCGCAAGCAGAAAGGCGCGCAAGTAGGGTGACGCACATGCAGAAGTGATATGCAAGTTGTCAGAGGCGCGCAAACAGGGAGGTGTCTTCAAGAAGTGTGTTGTGTATAAGCCAAGAGTGGCTCGCAAGTTGTGAGTTGTGCACAATAGTGGTGCGCAAGTAGTTAGTGGCACACAAGTAGGTGGCGCGCAAGCAGGTGGCGCACAAGTAGGTGGCGTGCAAGCTGAGTGGCGTGCAAGCAGGGAGGCGCACAAGAAGGGAGGCGCACAAGAAGGGAGTGGCGCACAATCTATTTTCACCAGGAGGTTCTTACAAGCTTCTGGGTAGGAAAGTGATGACTTGTTTTGAAGGATTTGATTTGTGAAAGTTCATTAAGAAGCACAGAATCATTACATTACCCTATTTGTGCTAAGAGGGAGTACAAACACTATTTTATTGTTTTTAAAGTGCTACATGAGTGTAAGGGTATATCCTACTCATTGTATTCCACATCAAAGGATTGTTTTCTAGTGGGTTGTGTGGTACTGGATTGTTTCCGTACCATACCAAGGACGTAACTACTCTTGTTGAGTAGTGAACCTTGTAAATCTTGTGTTCCTGTGGTTGTGTGTGTTCAGCAGGGAAGAAACTCTTTAACAGGAGTTGAAAGTTGTTTCAAAAATAAGGAAACTTAAAAAGAAAAAGATATCACTGATTCACCCCTCCCCCTCTCAGTGATACTTGGATCCTGACTGGGAACTTCAATTGGTATCAGAGGCAGGTTCCCTTTGTTTATTCTTTGCTGAAGTGGTTGAAGAGAAGTTGTGATGGAGAATCTAAATTGCATGAATAGTAATGGGATTCCAATATTTTATGGAAAGAACTATCACATCTGGAAGGAAAGAATGATTCCTTATCTTATGTCTCTTGTATATGAAGTTCTTGAAACTACAACATATGGATTTCCTGCTATTGATGACAAGGTTTTTCTTACTCCTGTCGATAAGAAGAATCTTGAGAATTATGGAAGAGCTAAAAATGCATTACTCTCATCTCTTTATAAGAGTGAATTTTTAAGAGTGAAAGGTGTTACTATAGCCAAAGGAATTTGGGACAAACTGAAGAACATCTATGAAGGAAATACAAAAGTGAAGAAGGCTAAACTAAAAATATGGAGACTGAAGTATGAAGACTTGAAAATGAGAGAATTTAAATCTGTTGGGGATTTATTTACTAGGATAAATGACATTGTCAGTACAATCATATGTCTTAGTGAAATGTTGGAGTATTCTATAGTTTTCAAAAATATCTTGAGAATTCTGCCTGACAAGTTTGATGCTAAAGTGCCGTCATTAGAAGATAGAGACCCTGAAACATTATCTTTGGATGATTTTCATAGCACTATAATGACTTATGAGATGATATGGGAGAAGAATATAAAGGTAAAAAAAAAGTTGATAGAGAAATTTCATTCAAGGCTATGAATAGAGAGAAGTCAAAGAAGACTCTTATTGAATATGATGCTGGTGAATCCTATTCTGAAGATGAGGTATGTCAAAATTTTGATGAAATTTTATCCTTGTTTTCTAAAAATGTTAAAAGAGGCATAGGGAAATACAAAGGGAAACTCCCTTTGAAATGTTTTGAATGTGGATCTGTTGGCCACTTTGCGACTAATTGCCCTCAAAAAGGGAAATATGAAGACAATGATGAAGAAGACATAAGACCAAGAAGGTCTTGGAAGAAACATGGTAGAAAAGATAAATATTCTGGAATAGGTAAGGATAAAAATTTATTCAAATGAAAAAGAAGAAGCTTGTTTTCAAAAAGTGAAGAAGATGATGATAGTGAGACTGGATCGGAAAATTCTATTGCTGAGAAATCTAGAGAGAGTAACTTTTTTGCAACTCTGAATAATGATGATTATGAGAGCAGTAGTACTGAAGAATAACAAACTCAACTTGAATAGTATCTTAAAGAAGAGTTTAAGGAATGTTTGAGAAAGATCAGAAGGCTTGAGAAGGATAACAAGAAGTTAATAAATGAAAATTTGGCATTAAAAAATCAATAAGGTTTTACTGATGAGAAAATCAAGATGGAAAAGAAGATTGATGATCTGAAAAATTCTCTTGAAAATACAATGAATCATAATGATCATCTTGAAGTAAAGATGAAGGAAAAAGAAGAATAGTTGGAACTTGTCCAACATAAACTTTATAAAGCTAAAGAAATGAATATTAGTTTCAAAAATTCTATCTCAGAAGTTGGTGAATGTTACAGTAATAATGAACCAAACAAGGATCCACAAAATTTACCTTTAAAGGTCAAAATGAAGGAAAGAACTGGTTTTGATAAGTACAAGGATGGAAAGACCATTTATGTGGTCAAAGTCAGCAATGATGAAAAATCAGAAGTGCATAAAAATCATGATTCAAGAAAGACTTCAAATACTTATGGTGCTGTTAAATCTAAACTGAGAAAGGGAGTTACAAAGGAAAACATGAAGGTTGATGGTTAATATAGTTCTATTAAGAAGGTTGTTGAGAATCATGTTCAGAAATATGGTCAGTATAGAAGTTTCAGAGGCAAATATTCTTTCTACGGTTACTCCTGGTATTGTGGTGGATTCAGACATGGAAAATATGTTTTGGTTCAACCAACAACATTACAACTATTCCAAAAGTTTTGAAAGACAAGGATTTAGGGGGAGTCAATCGTTTCAAAATATAAAGTCTCCAAATAAAATTCAGAAGATATCTGAGAAGACTAGTGTGAAAGTTGAGAATATATTCCAACCATTGGAAACTATTTGTGAAAGATGTGATTGAACTGGACATCTTTCCAAGGGCTGCCTTAGTGTGTTACCAGAGAAACAAAAGATTCTTAATAATTCTAAAAAACCAGAGTTTTTAAAAGCTAAAAGGGACAGGTCTGATAAGTCTGAAAAGAAAGAGTGCATGGTTGTCTGGCCAGAACACATTGACTTGGATAAGAAATTGGAGGAAGCACAACATAAAGTGGAGGAAAAGGAATAACAAAAACCTCTTGTTGTCAAAACTACTTTGAAATCTATAAAAGAAGAACATCCATGGATTATTGATAGTGGATATTCCTATCATATGACAGGAGACTTAAATATGATGAAGAATGTGAAAGACTTCAAAGAAAGAACAATGAAATTTGGAAATTATGAATCTCTAAGGATCAAATGTGTTGGATCAACCATCAATGGAAAAGAAAAGATGAAATCCAGGAAAACACTCTATGTTGATGGGCTGAAACATAACCTGCTTAGTGTGTCACAACTCTATGATAAGGGCAACAAAGTTATCTTTATAGAAGATGGATTTGTTGTTAAAAGTGAAATTGATGGAAATATAGTTACAAGAGGCCAACGTACAAGAGGGAATTTGTTCCAAGTTGGTGAAGTGCAGAACTCTTGTTACATGGGTGTAGTGGATGAAGATCAGTTATGGTATAAAAGGCTGGGACATATGTTTCATAGAAATATGTGCAAGTTATCAAAGATAAAAAGTGTCTGAGATATGCCTGATTTATCAAGAATAAGAGATAGGTGTTGCACTATTTGTGAGAAAGGGAAGATTACAAACTCTATTCATAAGAGAGTTGAAATTATCTCAAAAAGACCATTGGAACTCATACACTCTGATATATGTGGACCAATGAGAAATCAATATAAAAATGGAGATAAGTACTTCATTACTTTCATTGATGACTTTACTGACATTACTTGTGTTATGTACATGAGACATAAGTCGGATGCTCTGAAAATGTTTAAGAGTTTTAGGAGGAAAGTAGAGAAGGAATGTGAGTATTCGGTGAAGAAGTTAAGAACTGATAATGGTGGAGAGTATAAGAATGAAGAGTTTGTAAGTTACCTTGAGAAACATGGAATTCAGCATGAGTTCAGTTCACCATATACACTTCAACAAAATGGGGTTTCTGAAAGAAAGAATCTAAGTCTGGTGGAAATGGGGAGAACTATGTTACTTGAACATAGTATTTCTCATTATTATTGGAGGCAAGCCATGAGCACTGCTGTGTATATTTAGAACTGATGTTTCTATAGACCAAACTCATATATGACTCCATATGAAATGTTCTATGGAAAAAATCCATGTCTGAAACACTTGAGAGTCTTTAGGAGTCCATGTATTATAAAGAAGAAAGGTGGAAACCTGGGAAAGTTTGAGCAAAGAGGAGATGACAAAATTTTTCTTGGCTATGCTCCAGAAGGAAGAGGATATAGATTCCTCAATAAAGAAACATGATAAATTATTGATTCTTCATATATAATTTTTTTTGAAAATGTTGAGAAATAAAATCAGTCATATGTTGATGTGGAAGTCGAGCAGGATAGAGAAGATTTTGTTAGCAATTATGATAATGATGCAGACTATGTTAATCCTACTCAAGAAGAGGAATCCGACTCAGAGATCTCAAGTGATGATGATGGAGTTCAAAAAACTCATCCTAGGTTGAGGAAGCAAGTAGAGGCTCAGAACATTATTGGAGATAAAAATCAAATGGTTTAAACAAGAAGAACAACGAATGCTATATCACATACATCTCTTTATTTTAAAGTTGAACCGAATGATGTAAATGAAGAATTTGAGAATCCAGAAAGGGTTTATGATATGAATGAAGAGCTTTATCAGATAGAGAATAATGATACTTGGGAACTTGTACCCAAGCTAGACAACAAGAACATTATTGGTACAAAGTGTGTTTTTCGGAACAAGCTGAATGAAGAAGGTAAAGTAATTAGAAAAAAATAAAGATTAGTTTGAAAAGGGTATTTACAAATTGAAGGCATTGATTTTTATGAAACCTATACTGCGGTGGTAAGATTATAAACAATCATAATCTTTCTTTCTATTTCAGCACAATGAGGTTACAAAATCTTTCAAATGGATGTAAAATCTGCATTCTTGAATGGTGACCTTGACAAGGAAGTCTACATTGATAAACCTTGTGGATTTGTTATTGGAAAGGATGAAAGTTATGTGTGCAGGTTGAAGAAGGATTTGTATGGGCTAAAACAGGCTCCGAGAGCATGGTATTCTAAATTAGATACTTGCTTAAAGAAGATGAACTTTAAGAAAGGGAGAGTTGACAACAATATCTACATCAAGGAATGTCAGGAGTTTTCACTGATCATTATTGTTTGTGTCAATGATATTATATTTGCTGGAAATGATGAAAGATCATGTGAAAAATTTTCTGAGGAGATGAATAAGTTATTTGAGATTTCCATACTGGGAGAAATGAAGTACTTTCTTGGGCTACAAATTTCACAGAAGAAGAATCACATTTTTCTGTCTCAAGAAAAGTATGCTAAGGAACTTCTGAAGTAGTTTGGCATGGAAAATTCAAAACCAATTTCCACACCAATTTTAGTAGGAACCAAGTTGTCTAAAGATGGATAAGGCAAGGAAGTTGATCAGAAATATTTTCGAAAGATGATTGGAAGTCTGTTGTATTTGAATGCCTTAAGACCCGACATCGTCTATGATGTCACTTTATGTAGAAGATTTCAGAGTGCTCCTAAAAAGTCACATTTTATTGCTGTAAAAATAATTCTTAGATATATCAAAGGCACAAAAAATTTTGTAATCAGATATGATGGCTCCGAAAATATTGATCTATTCGGGTATTCTGATGCTGATTGGGCAAGAAATTTTGATGAGAAAAGATCCACATCTGGTGGAGTTTTCCTTCTGGGGAAAAGTTGTGTTAGTTGTCATACCAAGAAATAGAATTCAGTAACTCTTAGAACAGCTGAAGTTGAGTATGTTGTTGCTACTAAAGCTGCAAATCAACTAATGTGGATGAAGGATCAGTTGGAAGATCTACTTGTTGAAGTAAAGCTACCATTGCTCTTGGGTTGTGATAATCAGAGTGAAATCAATCTTACAAGAAATCTGATACAACATTCTCATTCAAAACACATTAATATAAAGTACCACTTCATCAAAGAGTAGGTAGAGAAGAATGAATTGAGGCTGGAGTACGTTCCTACATCTAAACAAGTGGCTGATATATTCACAAAACCTTTACCGAAGGAACCATTTGCAAAATTAAGGTTGAAAATGGGTGTCCAACCTCCTTCTCATCATAGTTAAGGTATGTGTTTCTATCCCCACTATAATCTTACCTTTGGATAGTGTTTTCAAGGGGGATAATTGTTTCATAAATCTATCCTTATAGATGCATGCATAAAGGGGGAGTTGTGGGTAAGCTGTGAATCCAGCATGTATGTGTGTGAACTATTCTAACTTTTTGTTGGAGTGGTTGTAGGAAACAATGTTGTTTTCCAGGAAATTTGAAGAAGTGAAGAATGCTGAAGTAGAAGCTTGAAAGATGTTCTAAAAAAGGTTGAGGAGATACGATCATTAGATTTCATAGTCATTGCTTTTGGACAACATGGTTTTGGATGTCAATAATTCTTGTTTCCTATAACGAGTTAGCTCACGTAGGCTTATAATTTTTGATAAGTAATCCATTGCTTAAGGTTACAAAGTTCAGTGATTTATGAATCTTGGTTGACAAAAAAATCCAAATGGGGAGATTGTTGGGACCAAGTTGGACGGATAAGGAAGTAAGAAGAGTTTGCTATTACAGAGTGTTGTTTTTTATTGTCAAAGAAGCTAAATCAATTCACTTTGTAAAGGAATTAAAAACTATGATGATACTTTGATGATTTGTATTTCACAAATATCATAAGTTTGGAGAACTTGTGATGTAATCCTTATGAAGGATAGGGAGATTAAATGAGTGTTTTTGTCAAAGTAAAGAAAGCGGAACACAAGTCAAAAGTGGTGCGCAAGTGTTGCGCACAAGTATAAGTAACATGCAATTCATATTTTAAAGACCATCACATCAAAATATGACAAAGGAAATAAAGTGGCACGCAAGTTAAAGATTTGTGCGCAAGTCAAAAAATGGCGCGCAAGTATAAGCGGCGCGCAAGTGTGGTGAACAAGTATATGTGGCGCACAAGTGTATATTGCGCGCAAGTCATATTTCAACATCATCATATCAAAATATGAAAAAGGAAAGAAAGTGTCACGCTAGTGATGGAAAGGCGCGCAAGTGATGGAGCGGTGCACATGTGCTGGAGTGGCATGCAAGTGCTGGAGCGGCGCACAAGTGTAGGTGGTGCGCAAGTCACCAAAATGCCTATAAATAGATGGCTAGACTCCTCATTTTTAAGGGTTCAACACTCAAGAAACAAATTTGAGCTCTGATCGCGCAAGTCGTAGGAAGTGGCGTGCAATATGAAGTGGCGCGCAAGCTGAGGGATATTTATAAGGTGCGCAATTAGGGTGGTATGTAAGCAGAAAGGCGCACAAGTAGGGTGGCGTGCAAGCAGAAGTGACGTGCAAGTTGTCAGAGGCACACAAGCAGGGAGGTTTCTTGAAGAAGTGTGTTGTGTATAATCCAAGAGTGGCGCGCAAGTTGTGATCTGTGCACAATAGTGGCGCACAAGTAGTTAGTGGCACACAAGTAGGTGATGCGCAAGCAGGTGGTGCACAAGAAGGTGGTGCGCAAGCTGCGTGGCGCGCAAGTTGGGAGGTGCGCAAGCAGGGAGGTGCGCAAGTAGGGAGTGGCACGCAAGCTGTTTGCACCAAGAGGTTCTTACCAGCCTCTGGGTAGGAAAGTGAAGACTTGTTTTGAAATATTTAATTTGTGAAAGTTCATTAAGAAGAACAGAATCATTATATTACCCTATTTGTGCTAAAATGGAGCACACACACTATTTGATTGTTTTCAAAGTGCTACATGAGTGTAAGGGTATATCCTACTCATTGTATTCCACATAATTGGATTGTTTTCTAGTGGATTGTGTGGTACTGTATTGTTTTCGTACCATACCAAGGATGTAGCTACTCTTGTTGAGTAGCGAAACTTGTAAATCTTATGTTCCTGTGGTTGTGTGTGTTCAGTAGGGAAGAAAATCTTTAACAGGAGGCGAAGGTTGTTTCAAAAAGAAGGAAACTTAAAAGGATAAATATATCACTGATTCACCCCTCCCCCTCTCATTGATACTTGGATCCTGACTAGGAAATTCAAATTGGATTGGGAGAATTAGATTGGGAAATTGGATTAGAATTCAATATCAAAGTCCTGGAAGTTCTTACCATCTTCTAGGTTAGAAATTGAAGATTTTTTTCCAAAGAATACATTTGTGGAAGTTGAAAAGAATCATAGGTAACATGAGTTTTTACAAAAACATTGTTTTACCCTATTTGTACTAAGAGGGTGCACATACACTATTGGATTGTATTCAAAGTGATACACGAGTGAAAGGGTATATCCTACTCATTGTATTCCACAAAATATATTATTTCTAGTGGATTTTGTGGTATTGGATCATTTCTAAACCATACCAAGGACGTATTTATTCTTATTGGATAGAAAGCCTTATAAATACTTGTGTTCTTATGGATGTGTGTTTGAATTATTTTCAGTAGGGAATGGAATCTTTAACATGAGGTGAAGGTTATTTCAAGGAAACATAAAAGAAAATGTATAAAAAATTCACTCATCCCCCTCTCAGTGATATAATTATCCTGACTAGGCACTTTCAACAGTAGGAGGGAGCGAGCAATGTAGGGAGGAGTCCACAAATCGGTTAGGCTAAGGCTCACGCAGGCCATGCATGTTGGTGTGACCCATGTCTATATATGTAAGTTTATGTGAAAACATATCTCCACAGCAGGTGATATGATCCATGATGGCATGCCTTATTATTTATACAAGAACTTACTCATGTTTATTTTTGATTTAGGATGACCCTTTAAGTGGGTAAAATTCATACTGTACTCAAACAACGTTGTTGCACCTAATTTCTTCTCCCCCATGCTAGGACACTCCACCTCTTCCATCTACCTCCTTCTTATTTGAATTGTCATCATCTTCAATTCATTAGAGACACTATGGTCACCACCTGTGAAGTTGGGGCTCAATCTTATGTCCACTGCTAAGGCCCCAAACCACCATAAAACACTTCTAGACCCTTAGAAAACCTCAGAAAATCTAATTTCATAGAAGAAGAAATTATTTCATGGAAGAGAGATCAATTCGAACATTGTGAAGGCCATATCACTTTGATTAGAATCTAATAGAAATGCCTATGCCATTGCACACCCTCTATGCCGTGGGCTCACCATGGAGGACTTGGGTGGACCATAGAGGAAGGCCTATGTAGTTGATGTGTATATATAGGCATAAGAAGTATAACTGAGGAAAAATTATGTGAGGATAGAGGTTGAATTTTTTTCAACTAGCTACACCACAACCATGAAGATGAATAAAGACACTCGATATGGACTACAACTATGGGATAAGCATCCCTGCAGAAGAAATACACCTGAGTCGGTTTCTCTACCGTGGTGGTATGCATGCATTGTGGAGGGTGTCCATAATGATAGAAGATTAGTTTTGAGTGAGATAGAGGTTGTTTCATGGTATTTAATGCTACTTCATAGCCACACATAATAATTACCCATAGGTTAAATGATGCACTATGGAGGACCTTCACTGTAGCCTTGGACAAGTATTTTATCAGTAGAGAAGCTATGATTGTGGAGGTTTTTTTTCACCGTGGAGCTTCCCATATAGGAAGTGGAAAATATTTAAATAAATATGAAGGATATGTTCTACAACCATGGAATATTTGTCTTTCCCATATCCATGCATGTCCATACAGATAAAGAAGTGTCTATTCCACATGTTATCATTCCATGCCATAGAATTCTTCTATGATAAAATTTTGAAAGTACCCATATATCTATAGAGATTTAAAAATAAATATATATTCAAACTTTGACATGAGATAATGCAATAACATGGAAGATACAAATGAGAAAGATATAGGGGACTCCTTCCTCTATAAATATAAGGGCAACACTACTATAAAATTATTGGATGATCGGTAGTGGACTACTGCTACCTCTGCTACTCTATTTTTATTTTCTTTACTGTTGTATATTATTTTAATTCATGTAATTAATTTTGTTTCTAATTAAAACTGTTTCCACTATTTTATTTCAACCTATCTCTATTTATTCTTCTCTTCTTTTCTCAATTCTTACACTAGTGACCACTTACTTTTGATAATGTAGGACTGACCTAAGGCTTGGCCTCGAGGGAGAATAGGCATTTCCTAAATTTTGATTTTAATTTTTGAACGTTTTAAATAAACTTGCGGTGAATGGGGGTGAAGTGTATGGGTGTGGAAATTTTCCACCATGACATGATTCTTTAACCCATATATATTCTCTTATTTAAATATTTTCCCTCCCTTTTATTGAATATAAAATCTTCATATAATAGAGTTAAGCAGTTCAAAGGATGAAACAACATATAATAGAGCCAGGTCCTAGAAGGTGACACACTCTCAATTGAGGTGTGTCATCAACCTTGATTACAGGAGGAGGATAAATTTAGTTTGATTTGGTATTCAATATTTCAAAATAAATAAATAAAATAATGTTAGTTCAAGAGTGAGATTTTAAAATTGGACTATCAAATTGAATTTAAATAACCAACATGAATAATTATGGAACCTGAAACCAAACCTAGGGACAAGTTATTTCTTCTCTTGACCTCATTATGTATTTTATTATATTTTATTTTATATTTTAATTCCTTATTTATTTCTCTTATCATTATTTTAGAAAATAATAAAAACTCAGAAACAAAGTAGTTTAGGTAAATTAAATTAATAAGTGAATAACTATAAATCTCCTCAAGTGAGACAACCCTGGTCAACCATTGTGTTACTCTAGGAAAAATAAAAATAATATATTTTTCCACACCCCACAGTAGGTGTATATTAATAGATTAAACTCATTGAAGATATCAAGAAATTCAAGATAACAGATGTTGAGTATGAAAATATCAAGAAGGATCTTGAAGGAAAACTCATGTTTAAAAAATAAGAAATGAGAAATATGGAATCAAAATTCCTTAAAAATTAAAAATAGTTAAAAAGGGTAAAATAAGGTTTCAAAAAATATATTGAAGTCAAGGATCAATCATACACAACAACTTAGATTTCCAGCACATCAATTCAGGTTAAACTTGAACCTAAAACTGCTTAAAAAGTTGAATATGATTTTTTAATAGTGTAGGTTCTCATTAAAATTATCTACAATACTAGGATAGAAAATAGGATGAGAAACTCTCTTCTATATCTAGTGAATAAAGAAGAATTCAAGAAAAATAAACCTCCTTGAAGAATAAGAAAAATTATGGATGATCTTTATAGTAAAAGAAAGAATTTGGAATGTAGTTTTTTGGAGATAATTATAGATTTAACAAAATATTCAGAGTTAATGGTTACTATTGGTTATATGGTATTTTTGGCCACAAATATTACACATTATAGTAAAATATTTACTTAAATAGAAGAATAAATGCATCAAGTTTGAGAAACTCTAAAGTGAAAAAAATTTGTCTCTAAAGAAAAACATTGTGAATAAAATATCCCAACGTTTTCCTATTCAGAAAAGTTATGAAAGTTTAAATAAAGTTTGTGGAAAATGTGAGATATTAGGAATTTTGTAGATAAATGTATGAAAAATCTCCCTGGATAGTTCTCCTACAAAGAAAATAGGAAAAAAGTTGATAAGAAATATCTATAAGAGAATTCATTCATAATGGAAGTGGAATTGAAGCGATGTAAGAGAGGAAGACCGTGAATCCTTGGTAGTGAGGGTTCTTCCCACATGACTGGAGATAATAAAATATTGAAAGGTATTAAACAATATGAATTAAGGAGATATTACATTCAATAATGACATTCCCTTAGGATTAAATATGTAAGAATTATTGAAATTGAGTCAAAATGACTCAAATAAAAAGATGGTTTGTTTGTCGAAGGGCTAAAACATACTTGATTAATGTTAGAAAACTATGTAGTAAGGGAAATAAAGTCATATTTTAGAAGAACTCGTGAATCATAAAAAATTAAAAGGATGGAAAAGTCATTAGTATAGGTGAAAGAACAAGTGGAAACTTGTTTTAAATTGGTGACCCATAAAATTCACGCTATATGAATGCCAAGGATGAGAATGATCTATAAAATAGAATAACTATTCATATTGGCAAGAAAAACATGTTTTTTTTACAAATTTCAGTTAGTGAGAGACCTTACCAAAACTAAAAGGTACTGAGAATTAGTTTGTGACACATTATTAAAAGAGAAGATGATGTAAGGACACAAAAAGTTTCATATTCAGTCTACTAGACAATTAAAACCCATATATTTAAATGCGTGTGGTCCAAGGAGAAAAAATATAAAAAAGGTTGATATTTATTTCATTACATTAATTGGTGACTACATCTAGATGAATAATGTTCTCTTTATGAAGAAAAAATTAGAGTCTCTTCAAATGTTTAAATTTCTTAGAAGACATATTAAGAAAGAAATTGGTGTATATGTGAAGAAGGCGAGGTATGATAATGGAAAAGAGTATATATCCAATTATTTTGAGAGATATCTAGAAAATTATAGAATAAAACATCAATATAACACACCATACACTCCACAAAAAAATGTTGTGTTTGAGAAGAAAAATAGGATCATTGTGGATATGGGAAGAACTATACTAGCCGAAAACAAGATTTTATATTTCTTTTTAAGATAAGTTGCATGCACTACTATGAAAATTAATAATATATGTTTATTAAGATCTAATAAAAAAAATACTCTATATAAAATTTGGTATTATAAAAATCTAACTTCAAAATACTTCAAATTATTTGGAAGCCTTTGTTACATGAAGATCGAGAACATATATTTGGGAAAGTTTGAAGAAATAAGTGAAGAAGGACCCTTTTAGGTTATATTTCTGATGATTCTGGGTATAAATTCTAGAGAAAAAATTAACACAAGAAGTTAGATTGTTTATATGTAAAATTTATTAAAAATCAGCACAAAATAGATGTGTATTGATCTTGAAGATAAAACCGATGGAGTTGAAAACATATAGATTCCTGAAAAGAAGATTAAATAAAAGTCTAGAAATGAGAAAGATATTGACTCAGATCTGACCAATTATGAAGAATAAGTTGTTGATAAAAGGAAGTGACATCAAAGGTTGAAGAAACATGTATATTCTAGGAATATCATTAGACATTAAGATTCACCCATCCAAATAAGAATAAGGTTAATACTTGGAGGGCTATACAGATGTTTACTGGGCTGAATATTTCAGTGATAAGAAGTCTACTTTAAGTGGATCATTCCTGCTTGGTAATAATTGTGTGTAATGGAATAATAATAATAAAATTTTAGTGGAATTGATCATAATTTAATTTGAGCATGTAACAATCACACATGATTATTCTTAGATGATTTGGATGCAGGTTCAACTAGTTAAATTGAGAGTTAAGGTTAAAAAACACTATGCATTATTTGTTATAATAAAAGTGATATATATCTTTCCAAGAATCTGGTTAAATACTATATATCCAAGAAAATTGATCTTAGGTATCATTTAATCAAAAAAAGGTTGCAGAAGGTGATGTGAAACTCAAGTTTTTTTTCTCACCAAGGAACAAGTTGCAGATATTTTCACCAAATCATTTCCAAAGTACAGGTTCTATAAATTAAGGTTGAAACTCCACATTTAGACTTCCCCTATCACTTAAAAATATTTAGAAGAAATTATTCCACAAGGATTTGGATTGTTTTTTAAAAGGGGGAGAGAAAAGTGACACAACTCTTACTTATTTTTCAAAGGGGAGAATATTTTCAAAGGAAGATTTTGAAATTATTTTTTTATCTAGAGCTATGGTTATTTCAAGTTATAGCTATTTTAAAAGGGGATAGTTTTAGATGAGTTAAAGGATATTATAAGGAATAATCATTGAATCACTCAACCAATGTTTCTTGTCACCTAGGGAGAAAATTATCTAAAAAAAAAATACATTTTACAATGGTATGGTTTTAAGATGCATCTCATTTGAGATAGGTTGTGATTTAATAATTATTGAGTAGGTTTATTAAAATTAGTGATGAGTTTGGGAATCTTGACTATGTTTTGAAAAAGGGATGGAAACAAAAAGGGGGATATTAAAGAACCCCATGTCTTGTAGGAATTTTTGAAGACTTTTTATTTATTGTATTTATTGTTAACAAAGTTATTGAAGTGTTTTTGAGGTGATTTTAAATGTTTGTGAAGTTTTTGAAGCATTTTTATGTGGTTCTAAACTTAAATAAAAAATTCAAGAATTTTTGACTTTAAGAACAAAAATGATTAATTCTATAAATTTTTGTAAGGATCATTTCCTATATAAACATCATTTTTTCCTAGAAATATCAGAAAACTGTAAAATTATTATGTGCATAAGCATGAATCCTACAACTTTATAAGTTGAAAAACCATCATCTGTGTAGACATCATTTGCATACGGATGATTCTAGAGAACTACAAGGATGATTTGGGAATTGTGTAAGTATCTTATAGCTACATAAGCATGATTTCAATATTTCATAAACATCATTCCATCTATATAAGGATCAATACTTAGATAATTTTTGAGAGTTTTGTCTAGATGAAATTATTAGTTACAGAATTATTTTATAAAATGGAATTTAAAACTAGATGATTCAAGAGTTGTTTATAAGTAATTAAAACATCACAAATAATTTGTGATTTAATAAACATGAAGTTACCTTGATTCTCACAACATGAAGAACTGCATCATTCTTGAGAACAACCAATTGTAAAGAACTTAAAATGAAAATGTGTTAGTTTTAAAGAATAATATAGATGTTAATTATGACGATGATTTATTGATACTTATTTATATAATCATTAGTAAATATTATAGTGATTCAATTTGAGTTCATTTTATAAAATTTTAGTTATTTAAATCCATGTTTTCAAAATAATTTGAGGCATATGAGTACAGGTTTGCTGGGTACCTATGTATGCAAAAATAAAAAATAATTTATGTTGAGTATTTTGGAATTTAAATGAGTTATAGAAGTTCAAAGATAGTAGTTTGGGAATAAAATGATAAGGAGGGTAGTTTTAGAACATTAAATATGGGAATAATTCCCGTGAGATGGATTCAGTGAGTTATCTACATAAAATATTGGGTAATAAAAAATGGAAATTTTATATTCATGCTTTTGGATGGATGCTTAAAGAGTCTTCCCAATTTTCTATTTTTGTATACAAAAAATAAAATGAGTAATTAAATTATTTTGGTTGGAGAGACATAAAAAAATTGATTTTATTGAAAATTTGGGAGAGATGGGATAAAAAAGTATTATCTCACTATTGCACATAGGTGTGTAAGTGTGTGATTTTAAGTGAAATAGAAGAAGAAGAAGAAGTGAAAGGATTTGAGGCTATGTGAGCTGTGTACAAATATACATACACAATTTTTTTAGGTTGATAAGAATAAAGATAAATATTAGATACTATATCCAAGGTGTTAGTTATATAAAAATATGTTTTCCAAATATTATAATGCTAAGTTTTAGAGAAGAAGAAATAATAGATCCACAAAGGGTTCTGCATGCAATGAGTTGAGCAAACTAGGTTTTTTAGAGTTTATTCATGAGGTAGATTATAAAGTGGTTTTTATCAAATAAGGTGATCTATTATTTATATATATTACATTAGTGGCTCAAATAGGTGGTTCTCTCATCTATTATTTAAGCAACATATATTCAAATAAATACCTCTCTCATCCAGTGCTTCTTTTTTTTATTGTAACTATTGGGAGATAGTAGAACTTACAAGAGTAGTGTATGTGATCAGAAGTATGGGACTCAGGATAATAACTAACCCCAACACTTTTTTTATAAATATATATTAGTGTAAAATAATTAGCATGAGATAAAAACTGACTACATTAAGGAGTATGCTCTCACATTGAGGAAAAACATTGTAAAAAACTTATGTGTGTATTGTTCTTATTTATCATTCATTGCACTCAGGTGAGGTAGATATTTATACTTGATAGATTCATGTCTTAACTAACCATAAAGTTTAATTTCAAAGAAGAAAATTGTAAAAATAAGGCTACACTAATTTACCACCATCTCAGTATATCCATTTGACTCATTGGGACTTTCAAATACAAAACATTACCTTTAAAAAGATAAAAAAAATTCCATTTTATCATAAAAAAATTCTTATTTAATTAAATACAAATATTTACATTAAAAATAATTTCAAGTATAGAAAAACCATGAATTAATTTTATAGAATCATATTTTTATCACTCTTACAATGGAATAACTTAACCGTTTAATTCCAACATCATTCTTAATGGAATAAATTAACCAGTTAATTCTAACATCATTCACAATAGAATAACGTAACTAGTTAATTCCAACATTATTTATCTAGATAATAAATCATTACCCAATGAATTGAAGAGATATATCTATGGATCACCCATCATCATATAAAATTACCAAGTATTATAATTTTAATAAAATATTTATAAGCTTTCATTTTCCACCGAAAACTCTTTTATCATTATTTTTCATTCCATACACACCAAATTTAATAACCAACCTAAAAGAATACTATTTAAATGAAACCACTGATAAATAAATTCATCATAAGTGCCTTGAAGAAAATTAAGAGAAATAATTTTAGATTAAAAATAGTAGATCTTGAAAAAATATTACCATTACATTTTATTAACTTTTATTTCATAATAAATAATTTATAAAATAATGAGGGAAAAAATTAATTTAGAAAATCATGGAAATATGTAAAGGACTCCTTGTAAATAAAACAAAAAAGATGATGGGAAAATGTGATCATGTAAAAAAACTTTAAATAGTTATTATTTTCTCTAAAAATAGAATTCCTAGGTGCGGTCTTTTTGAACCCTCTACACAAGGAAACCCCCATCCCCATGAAGAGGTCACTCTAGAGAGAGCCCCAGCCAAGAAGGCTCCATTTCCTGTTGATATGGAAGAGAATATTTAAGTGTGACATCTTAATTAGTGATGGTTTGATATAGCATGTAAGAAACCAGATCTTCTTTCAGGTACGTTTTCCCTTTTCTGGAGTTTTTCAGAAAAATGAATTTTCTGGAAATTTCAGAAGTACACGCCGTGTACTTTCTGAGTACACGCCGTGTACTCTTCCCCAGCTCAAAGCCGTGTACTGGCCGTGTCCGGGACACACACACGGTGTGTAAGGCTGAGGTGGAGGCCGGTTAATTCGGAGGATAGAAAATTGAAGTACACGTCGTGTACTCAATAAGTACACGCCATGTAATTTTTTTTCATTAAATGGACCAGAGTCGCACCTAACCCCCAGTTTCTTCTTCTTCTTCAGTTTTCGTCCGTCCGAGAGTGACCGTACGACCGGATCTTCTACGGGATCCCACATCGCCTTCCGTTCTTCGATTTGAGCACGGTCGATTGTATTGGAATCGCAGCGGTTATTTCTTCCTTCTGCTTTAGCCTGGTTTCTTGATTCCTCCTCGTTTCCAAGTTATCGTGGGATGAACGTTTTTTTTCGTTTTCTCAGATCTAAGTTGTTCTAAGAGGAATCTGTCGTCGAGGTTCACGTATATCGATCTCCTCAGATAGAGGTAGGTGGTTTGTGCCTTTCTGTAGAAAGTTGATGAGTATTATGTGCAAATTCCACCAATACCTGTGAACAGGGTATTGCGTGTTTCCTATTTTTCCTCTACTGTTTTCCTGCTTTGCTTGTTTGCTTTAGTAGTGGTTATTTCTTGTGAGTAGAGTAATTTTTTTGTGCTCAGGTTGCTTTTCCATGCTTGTTTTTCCTATTGGGAATTTTTCCAGTTTCCATACCTTGTTGTAGGATAGTGGAACTGTCTCTTTTGTTATTACTGTTGAGCCTTAGTTGTTAGCCAAGTAGTTCTTGAGGTTTACTTGGACGATGCATGCGCACTGAGCATGTTTATTTATACTCAGGACTGTGAGAACCTAGAGTAGTAGACCAAAGGGAGAATTGATGGAAGAGCTTCTCCAGAGTGTCTTTTAATCACGATGCGAGACTATAGGGGGAATTGACGTTGAGTGATTCCCCAGAGAGTCTGTAGATCCTTGATGTGGGCCACATGGGGAATTGACGTTGAGTGATTCCCCAAAGATCCTTTAGCACGATACGAGACTATAGGGGGAATTGACAGTGAGTGCTTCCCCAGAGAGTCTGCTTAATTACGTAGCTGAACCAGAGGGGTGAGACTGTGGGTTCTTCCCAGAGGGATGCTAGTACTTATAGGTTGAACCATAGGGGTTAGACTGTGAGAACTACCTAGAGGGTTACCTGTTTCTTCTTTTGTTGCTGACTGTTTACTTGTGTACTTTACTTTTTAGAACTTTGGATTGTATCTGCTTATGCTTTACTGTTTACTGCTTCTTGTTTAGTTACTACCATGTATTCATTGACTGTTAGGCACAAATATTTGGGTGATTTCCTACTGGGATTGTATCTCACACCCTATTTGGGCCATGCTTTTGGGCCCAAGCAGACTATGTTGCTACAGGTATAGATAAGGGAAAGCGCCCTTCTATGTCAGGTTCTTGATTGCACTGGAGTTGGGGAGCATGGGACCGAGCCATGGCTCGAGATGCTGAGGAGATTTCTTTGTCTTTATTTTTCACTTAGTTTCAGTTGTATTCCAGCATGTTGTTGTGTTTGCTGCTTTCCATAGATACTTGTACCTGCTGCATTATTGTCATCATTGTTATATATATGCATTGCTTCCGCTGTTTGGTTTCTGTTGTTATGAATGTTGTTTACTGCTTCCTCTGTTTATTATTGTTTACTTATCTTGTATACCTTACCGAATGAAGGCATAGTTTCCCCACTGACTCACCAAGGCCCTTGTTGCTAGTTGGCAGCCTCTGGCATTTGGGGAAACGCGCTTGAGGTCATGTGGATCACAGGGTACGGGGCGCCAGTGGAGGGGCTCCAGATTCAGGTCATTACATAGCATGGCATCAGCTTGGTTGATTTGTGCCTCATTTTTCCCACCCAGTCAGGACTGAGTGACCCAACAATATGATCGGGGCTGGGGGAAAGGGAAAATAGCTCGTATGGAAAATATTAAAAGTGATTCATTTCATTATTTTGTAAATAAATACAAGGAAAATAGAAAATGAACTTAAATAATCATTGATGTATAAAGAAGGAAATTTATAAAATAAAATAAAAAATATTAACTTTTAATAGAAATAGTTGAGAGGAAATCTTCAAAACATTTAAAGTAAAGGTTTGAAAAAAAATTCCTTACCTTGAGTCCCGAATCACCTCGCATGTCCTCTACCATCCCGAATAATAAAATTATATTAATTATTTAATTTATTAAGAATATTTTTTAGGTTTATCCCCCTTTTATTATTACTTTTATTTTATTTATTATAATTTTTCATTCATTTACCAAATTGGTATTTTTCACATCGATCGTTTTTAGGTCGTTTGGTTCACAATCTCAAAAACTATTGCAATGAAATTTTAATGGTATAAATTTATTTTAAAATGGTTAAATAATATCTAGAAGGTTTATGGTATTATATCTATATCAGTACAAAATAAAGGAAGTTCAACATGTCATTTAATAGTTACCTTTTATAGAATCTTCCTCAATAAGCCTGTTTTTACTAGTTAAAAATAACTATGATTGTTTACTTTCAATTTCAATATTATGATTAATATTTTACCATTAGAGAATAAAAACCATGAAATTAAATTAATATTAATGTTATATTAAATCATTAAATAAATTTTTAATAAATATCCATAAAATTGATAAGTTTATGAAAACATTATCGTTCACTTAGGTAGTGTAAAACCACCATGATGAGCGATACTTTTAAAAAAAGTTTGATAGAAGGGAAACCCAATAAATATTTGAGTTTTAAAAAATTATTATAATTAAAATAATATTCTAGGGTTTCTTTCAAATATTACTTATGTTTTAAAAGATTAAGAAAACAATTAAAATGAAAATATACCATTTTTGAAAAACCCATATTTTGACAAAGTAACGACTTATGAAAAAGAGTTCGATGAGAGTTAATGGATGATATATCATCATTTATGGATCAAATATATTTCAATAAAATATAAATGGAATAAATTAAGAAAAATAAGTGAATTTTTAAAATATTTTTAAGAATAAAAAATTTTAGATAATAAAGAAATGATTGAGTTTGGAACCATTAATTTTCTTTTTGAATCATATCATTTGGATTGAACTTAAAGCCTATGAAGGAGAGTTTTGGATATATTATATGTTGGTAAACATGTGAAATGAAGTCTATAGAGGTATTTTGGAATAATATTTATATAAATACAAAATTTATATGTGTTTTGAAAAAGTTAAAATGAGTCCCCTTTTATAGGAAAAGTTCGATGACAGTTTAAAAAATATTCAGTCTTTAAGGGTCAATAATGTAATTTTAAAATGGAAAGTGGTTCATAAATGGATAATATATGTTATTAAAATATATTAAACATAATAATTTATTAAGGATAAAATTTTATTATCTTATTATTAATTTATAAATAATTTTTAATATTAAATGCCATTTAACATCATTTTCAAGGTTATTCTCATAATTTGACTTTAAAAATATATAGAAAACTGTTTTATTTGAATTTAAAAATTTAAATCAATTATTAATTATTATTTTTATCTCTAAAAATCATGAAACACTATAATTAATCCCAATATTACCATTTTAAATATTTTAAAAATTATTTACTTTGAATTTTCTTCTGCTTGCACAAGCGTTGCATCGGTACTATATACGAGTTTAGATAATCATAAAATTATTTAATATTAAAAATAAATTACTAACATAAATATATTTTATCATTAATAAGTATAATCACCAAAATAATTCATAATATTATTTATTCCCATTTATATTATGATAACATTTTTAAGATAAGAAACTTGACTTTTCTTACCTTACAAAATCACTGGGTAAGATTTTGGATAATTAACTTGTTATATAATTTTAAAATTAATAAATATGAATCAAAATCATTTATTATTTATCTTATTTATCCTTTAATTTGGTCATATTCTTATCCACTCTTAAATATTATCTCAAAGATACCAATTTTTACTTTTTCAATGTTGTGCAAGCACTACTTTAGTACCAATAAATGCTATCTTGACCTAAAAAATAATTAATATTAATTGAATAAAATTTTATTATATTTTGGGTATATAATAATTAAATATAATTTCCATTAGTTCCATAAAAGTTTATTTTATATTTATATTTTTATGATTTTATAAATGATATGATATTTATAAAAACTGTATTTTTTACTATTCACTAAATAATCAACTTACTTAGAAACATAAAAAAATTTACCCTAATATAATTTTTTCATAATCATACTAAAAATGTTGTCCATTATTTCAAATTAAAATAATAAAATTTATAAATTTAAATTTTAAATAAAACCATATTATGACACTCCCATGTCACTATTGTATTGAATATAGTACAATTTTGGGCCATTTTAAAATATTTGGGAGTTTTTGAAAATTTTAAGTGTTTTAGGTGTTTTAGAAACTCTTTAGTTTTTTATGTGGTAGATAAATCCATGACATAGGTAGGTCTTTCTACAACTGGTGTGTTAGGAGACTCATAGTTTTGGATTTTCGATGGTCACACTGTGACAGGTGGGTTGCGCCATGACTGGTGGTTTTTCCTTTGTGAATTTTGTGCAAGGGGAGGGTCACAACATAATAAGGAAGGTCCTACCAAAACTAGACCTATTCATTGGGTTCATTTTTTGGGGAAGATTTATGGATAGGCTTCGTCCCAGGATGGTTTTCCAGGGGGTGGTCGCACCGTGATGTGAGAGGGTTGCATTATGACACGACCATAGAAAGTTAGTCTATGGTTCTTCCTAGAAGGAAAGTCATGCTGTAATAGGAAAGTTATTCCATAATGTTACTGTACACAGTTTTTTTTACAAATATAAATTTGTTCAATTTTTAAGAGGTTTCCCCCTCCTTTATCCTCTTTCTCATTTTATCGACTCATGGGAGAGATTAAGGGAGGTCTACCTCCTTTATTTATTAGATCTTGACCTCCTATAATTTCAATCTGTACTTCATAGTTAGACCTCAGTTATTTTTTCCTCTTTCTCATTATACCGAATCATGAGAGAGATTAAGGGAGATCAACCTCACTTATTCCTTGGATCTTAGCCTCCTATGATTTCAAGCTGTTTTCATGGTTAGACCTCAATTCTTATCATCCTCTTCTTCCTTCATCCACACCTTTGTTTTTCATTCTCCTACCAACCCTAATAACCATGTAGGTCAAATTTAGGGTTTAATGTGGGTCTAAACATGAGAGGTTGTCTATTTAGGGCCCAAATAGGTCATATTCTTACTTATTTTGGATATATTCATAGAAGATGACTTGTTTTCACTTGATTAAGGTAGGTATTTCAATACATTTTTTTAAAATTTCATGAAATTATTAGGTTTTCTAAAACCATTTTTAATAAATTTACATGTATAAATAATACCCATGATGGGTTTTTTTAAATGTTTCAAATATTTTCTTTATATAGAAAGGATTATTTAAAAGTGTTTCTTATGTTCATTTAAAAATAATATGTATGTGAAAGATAAGTGTTTTCAGAAATTTATAATAAGATATTCTAAATTAATTTGAAGTTTAAAAGATGTGTTGTGTCCCTATTTTGATTTTGAAATAATTTAACCCATGTTTATGGGTTGGTTTTCTATCAAAGAAAACTTTGATTTTCAAATCACTCCCATGGGAGAAAATTTATGTCATTATAGTAAATAATTGTTATTTTCTTTTCAAAATATGTTTGATGATATCTTGTTTTCCTATTATATGTTTAGTTCTAAAGTGACAATTGAAATTTTATAAAATGATTTAATTTTAGGATTTTACATCTTGATTGTTATCCCCTTGATATTATGTTTTGTGTATACCTGTTCCCCTTTTATAGGATTTGGATTTATTATTATTTTGTGATTTCCGATTAGTGAGAAAGGGGATGATTCTTGTGAGGGTATTGGAAGTCAGATGTGTTTTGTAGTCCATGCATATTGATGTATATGTTTATTGATGTGGAATGTGTTTTCAATAATTTTCACATCTTTTTTGGTGAAATAATTGAGTTTTAAATGAGAAAATTTGTTTTTTATACATATAATTATTGAATATTCAAAAATTCAAGTGAAAACTATTATTCTTTCAAGATCTTGATAAAATTCAGCTTCTGGATTATTAAAAAGTTTAAGCTATTTTATTTTTTTAATTCTTTTTTTAGGAAAAATTATTTTCATTTGTTTTTGTGAATTTAATTTGAAATACTCCTTTGACAGTGATTTTTAATTTTTAGAGTTGGAGATTAATTATTTCAAAATTCCATGTTATTATTTTATTTTACATTTATATTAGAATCATTTTTTTCAATTGAAAATTTAAATTTATTTTTTTTGAGTCAAATTAAGTTCGATAATTATGAATTATGTGTTTATTTTTGTATTTGTGAGAAGGATTTTTTTGAATATATAGGTGGTCGTGTGGTACACTCACAACCACTTAACTAACCGCACCTGAAAAAAAGAAAATTTTCCAAAGTGACTGTGATGAATGGTCATATAGTCGATCTACTGACCGCATGTGAAAAAATTTCAAGGGAATTAACTAACCAAAAGCATAAAAATCCATAACCTACTATAAGGAGTGATCACACGCTTAGTATACAAGTGACTACAGGACCCAAATTCAAACTGATCGCACTGAATCCATCCCCATTGTCACTATAGTTACTGCATGAATTAATTATCAAGTGACCATGAGCGTGGAACATACTGCGTGAATACACTTCTAACTTACCATGAAACACCCAACCGATCATATTATAGAAGAAGTGGCCACAATTGGAAATATCAAGTGACCATATAAATCATATTTAACCCACCATACTTGGGAAATGAATTAATTTCACATAATAAGAATAACTAATTATTCCTCTCCTCACAATTGACCATGCTAACGAATCTCAAGTGACTGAAGGAACCTTCATGATCACTATAGTTACCACATTAAAAGACATTAAAATCAATCATAGGTATGAAAAATAAGTTACCATGAAGAAAACTTCAACCTCTATTCAAAATCATTCTGAGGTCATACCAGATCCATGCACAATATCAAATCTAATTGAAGAAGATCAAATGATCACTCTAAAGATGAGTTCATATTTTAAATATTCTAACTCTGGAGGTTTAACTTACCAGGTGAAGAGATACCTAACCATACAATCCCAATTGAAGGATATCAACCTAAGATGTTAACAAAACCTAAATCTAAGAATATCTGAAACTAAGAGGATGCATCGACACACTAAACTGATTAAGACTGATCCAATACTGAATATTGTCAAAAAAAAAATTGATTTCAAAGAGTACTTAGCCAACGGATTTGAAGAAATAAATCAATCCTATGTAGTCCTATATTGAATTAATAAAGGATTAATTCTCATGATTTTGAGTTCCATGATGCATTGTTGACTGAGCTAGACTAGAGGTGTAGATTGAGTGTGATGAAGAAGCTCAGTTTAGTCTTATTAAATATTTTTGATGAAACAAAAGTTTGAGATTCTCCATCTCGAACCTTGTTGGGAATGAAGTGAGGCATCTGTTCATACCTCATTCATACAGAAGAATAAAATCTATCTATACTTGGGATGAATGTGTCAATGAATCTCTAAAATCTTTATTTTCTGGTGTTTGAAGTAGGATATGGGGGCCTCACTTCTCTCCATGGATGTGGTAGTGAACTTGAAGGTTCATTCCCACCAAGTTTTTACAGATTTTCAATACTAAATATTGGGTTATAGATGAAGTATAACCAATTCACTTACAAGGATAACGAGTGATACCAAGATGGTGGTGAGGATAAGACTTTATTTTGATGATGTTTGGGATTGATCTTGATCACTCGAGTTGGTTGATGGATTTATTATAGATTCCATGAGCTTGGATGAGCTGGATAATGTTAGTTAGATCCTTTACCACATAAATTTAACATGACCAAGCTAATTGATAATCTTTTACTAATCAATGAGCCTAATTAAGTTGAATATGGGTATATGTTGAACCATGATGAAGTGTTTACCCCTGAGTTGGATGAATTTACAGAAAAAGGTGATTTCATTACAAATTCCATGAAAGGATAAATCCTATAAAATTTAATCTACTAAAATGTATCTAGGCCAAAATAAACTGGGACTTGGAATGCTAATTTGTATGATTAGGCCCAAGATATTTTATAAAGCCCAAAAAATTTTAAATTCTTATCAATGGCCTAAAAAATTCCCAAATTGGGAATACAATTTACCAATAAGAATATTTTCAACTCAAGGTCAACTTATATATTTTCTATTTGAATTGATTAATTAGGTATGATGATTGTGAAAAATATTTTCAAGTTAAGGAGACATGGTAACTGAATCAAGGAAGAAATATTTGAGAACCTCCCCTTATGTTCATCGCAATCCTTGAACATGTCATGTGTAGACCATACAAAAATGGTATTTTAGTCACTACTTGGAATAAAATTTCAAGGGGTAAAATTTTTTGTTATGGAGGGATTTACTTATGTCACCAGTGAGGAGGAAGGTATACAGTGATAACAACACATGGAAGCATGAGATAAAATCATAGATATGTGATTGTTTGCTAAGAGTGGAGGATCAATGCACGATATTTTATTTATAGTGAATAAAAATCTGGTAAAAATGGATGGAGACACTTGAGATAGGGAACCATTAGAGATATACAAGAGGAAATTTCTAAGGAGTAGGTAGCTAACCACTAATGGATCTTGGGAGGATTTGGAGCTCTCCCACTGAGAACTTTTATTCTCTATTTATTTATTTATTTTCTCTATTATAATTTTTTTAACATATATAAATATTTTGATAATATAATCATGATCATTGTCTAAAAAAATGTAGGGGAATGAAGTTGTGCTGGTTAGTTATATAATTTCATTCATATTCAATGTATTATTGAAACCTACCCTCCTCTTAATTCTTTGAGCAATTATTTTTTTTAAAATGTTAATAACAAATGAGAACTGTTATCATATGCATTTTTATAACTAATTGATCATATAAAAATCCATTTGAGAGGTGGATAGATCATTAATGGTGGAAAATTGGGTTTAACTAAGAAGTCGATCTTGGTGTGAAACTAGTATTATCACTATGTGGATCAGTGGATGATGCAGTTGAGAGACTATAAGATCCATTCACCCATAGGTTAATCATTCAAGATAACGGGTCATCCTATTTTCACAAGATCTAACAATACTTGTGCATGGTTTAAGAAAGAAAACAAAATATTAAAAAAACAATCCAATTTAATTCTCCCACTTGACATTTGTATCGGTCCTTGTTGCACTGTGTTTTTTGATCTTTCCTGAGTTATTTTTTCCCATCCTTGACTATTTTTTTTACTCACCATGATCATTTACTTCCATAACTTCACATCTAATTTTTCTTTTTTACTATTTTATTGAGATTTTGTTCTTGTCTACTTAGACAAACACACACACACACACATCTTGGAAGTCCTTCCATATATATTGACCCATATTCACCATTTACTAGTTTTTAATAGGGTTTATAAATAATTAATTTTCCTCAATACTAGATAGCTTCCTATAGACCGAGTAAAATTTTGGTACTGTTTTTAGGGAGGGTATGTGTGACCAAGTAAAAAAACAAAAAAGGCATAAAAACCAAAAATAAAACCGAAAAAATATTTAAGAAAAACCACAAGAAAATTCAAAAGAAGTATGTTGAAGCTAATATGTGTATAAAAACTAGGTTCAAACACAAGAAAATAGGGACTATCAACCCAAAAGTTAAAAGACATAGTAGTTCTCTAAAAACGAATATGGGAAAAAATCAAAATAGAAGATCATATTGCTGAAAACCTAATTAACCAACAAGCTTAAAATAAAAATATCAATCCACATCAACCTGAAAATGAGCTGATGGAGAGATTTAGACTTAATTAATTTAAAATTTTGACTATTTCTAGAAAATAATCCTATATTAGGGAAACCCCTAGGTCTCAAAATTATGAAATCAAGTAATCTCCCTTGTTAATGTTTCCATAATTTAATGTAATTTACAATTAATATTATCTTTAATTCATTGGGGACTTCTATTTTGTGGTGAAACAGTTTTGATTAAGAGGGATTATTGAAGTGGAACTGAAATTTAGGGTTTTCCCATTTTGTTTAAATGTTAATTCTGTAAGTTTGTTCTAAAAATGGATAAATAAATCTTTGATAATTAGTAATAACTATAAAATTATTTTTCATAATCTTTTTCCCAGGATAATGATCACCGAAATAAGGAATAAAATTACTGTATTTCTTCAGGATGAAGGTAAAATACTTGATGAGGCTCGAGATAGATTTATAGGGTTACTTAGAAAATATCCAAAACACTAATTCACTATAAAAATTATTATGGGAATTTTTTACAATAGTCCCACCCCATATATCAAATTTTAGTGGATTGGTCTTCTAGAAGACACTTTAGTGATAAAACTAATAAGGAATTAATTTTTTTTCAACAAATTAGCTCATAAATCATAACAAAAAATATCAAGAAGAAGAAAAATTATTTGGAAATAAACTAGTCATATACCATAACCTAAGGTTCAATTTGCTGGGTTCAAAAATTAAAATACTCAAAATAATCTTAGGGAGTAATGCCAACACTTTGGCATGTTTGGGTATTTGAAATCCTATTTTCCTAATTTTTAAATTCCCTCCCAAAGTCTTGAGAATGAAAAATTTACTAGTTATAGTTCTAGAATGAAACCAAAAGATGATACATTCTCAAACACATAAAACTAGAGCTACTGAAACCATCCAAACCTTTCTTGGAGAGAGTAGTGAGTTCTTAGACTTTCTACTCCTCCTGAATTCTAACAATAACCTAGGAAACAATTACAACCCAACCAATGGATGAAACTTATAGTTCTAAAGATGAATTAAGGGGTATATTCCAGTAGTTTATTGATAGGTTAGATGAATAGATGACCAAAAATGATTTTGATAAAGCATAAATAGATTCCAGGTTAAAACAATAGAGTTACAAATGGGGTATTTAGATATAGATGTTGGAGCTAGAGACCAGGTTAAACTGCCAAGAATCATTGAATTAAATACTAGGGAGAATGTTATGGATTTTACAACTAGGAGTGGTCACCAAACCCACCAGGAAGCTAGGAAAGATTCAAAATCTTCCTAAAAAGAAAATCTGGATGAAAATGAAACCCAAAATCTGGAAAATGAAGATTCTATAAATCTGGATAGTCCAATGGAAGTTCATTGAAACATGTTTTACCTACTGAAAAACAAGAAGAAAAATATTTTAAAATCAAAGTAAATAAAGGTAAAAAGAATCTTGAAGAATAAATTGAGGTAATTCCAAAAATAGTGAAGAATTTCCACCTTACCATCCCTTTCCTTGAAAGAATCAAAAAGAGGAATCATGAAATAGAACTTATAAAATTTCTTAAAATTTTTAACAAAATTTAGGTTACTATAACTTTCCTAGAAGCCTTAATTCAAATTAAATCTTATCTGAAATAACTAAGGAAAATCTATTCCAAAAAAACAACTTTGGAAGAATTTTCTACTTATAATCTCATAGTGAAGTGTAGTGTTGTCTTGAAAAATTGGATGCCTCCAAAGTTCCAAGACCCCAAAATCATTTTCATCCCATTAAAACTAGGGAAGAGTGGACTGATTAAATATCCTTATGACCTTTTTGTGAGTATCGACCTAATTCCCATGACATTATTCCAACACTTTTTGTTAGAATAACCACAACCCACCACTGTTGTCTTGTAGTTTTCCTATCACCCCATTACTCACCCAATGAGAAGAGATAAAGATTTGTTGGTGAGAGTATAGAAGCTATAATTATTTTCTAATTATGGATATTTAGTGTGACATGGAAGTACCCATCATTCTGGGTAATCCCTTTTTAGACATAGTAGAAGATTTCATTGATGTTTCTAATGGAAAACTCATTTTTTATTTTGGAGAGAAAAGAGAGGAGTTTAATGTTTTCAAAAATGAAAGGAAATCTCTTTTAGAAGAGATCCATTCAAGAGTCGATATACTTTAATTAGATGAATTATTTGATCATCTTGAATAATTGGATAAGTAATATGTGGGTAAAAAAATCCCTTCGGAATTTGACATTGAGTCTTCTCAGTAAGTTGAGAATGATAAAAATGAGGTTTTGGACACCATTACAAAGAGAGACAATAAGTCTAAACCTGCTATCATGAGCCCCTTGGATGATCAATTTTTTGTTACTGATGTTAGGTAATTTTTGGTAGAATTTTATTAAAATTTTCTTACTCTAATCAAGGAGGAACACCCTAGAAAGTACGATAGAGAACTTTTGAAATGCATTGAGGAGTTTTTTGGAGGATTTTTTTAAAAAATATGGTATGAATTTAGAGAGAAGTGAGTTGTCTAATTTGAATTACATTAAATAAAATCTTGATTATGGTATCAAAAGTCAAGATATTTCTAAATTTCACACATAGTTTAAGAAACAAATTGAAGAATTTGGACCTTTTAGGCCTAAGAGTCTACCATTTTGTGAAAATAAACCCAATCCGGAGCTCAGACCTCTTCATACTCATTTGAAATAATCTTTTATGGGTGATCATTAAACACTACCTATTATTATCTATGATAGTTCAGAGGAAAGTTAATTATAAATTCTACTGAATTTATTTAGGAAATTTAAATATGTCACTGATTTGTCTATAATTAATATTAAGGGTATAAGTATATCTTACCATATACACAAAATTACCATGGAACTAGAGCACAAACCTAGAGTTAAAGTATATAGAAGTTTGAATCCAAACATGAAGGAAGTGGTTAGAGATGAATTGATTATATTAATGGATATTGGGATTATATATCATATTTTAGATAGCCCATGGGTTAGTCCTATTCAGGTGGTCCCTAAGAAAAGTAGAGCCTTAATTATTATAAATGAAATAAATTAGAAAGTTAGAGTTAGGACAAAAAACAAAAACAAATGGAGAGTCTATATTGATTATAGAAAAATAAATTATACCATTAAGAAAACAATTTAACAATTCTATTTTTAGACCAAATGTTAGTGAGGTTGACTGGGAATCAATTATTTTACTTTGTTAATGGAAATTCTAGTTACAACCAGATTACAATATCCCCTAAAGACTTGGAGAATAATACTTTCACTTTCCAAATTGGGAAATTTTCCTACCAAAAAATACCCATTGTCTTGTGTTTTTCCACAACCATTTTTTATAGACGCATGATGGTTATTTTTTCAAACATCATTAAAATGATAATTGAGGTTTCTATGGATGATTTTACAATTGTTGGAAGTGATTTTAAAAAATTCTTGGAAAATATAAAATCTATTTTGGAGAGTTTTTAGGAAAAAAATCTTATTTTAAACTGGGAAAAGTGTTAGTTCACAGTTACACAAGGGATAGTATTGGGTCACAGGGTTTTCAAGAGAGGCATTGATGTTAACAAGGCTAAAATTGAAGTGATCCAAAAATTTCCACCTCTATAAAATTTCAAAGAATTTAGAATATTTTTAGACCATGATGGATTATACAGAAGATACATCAAATTTTTTTATAAAATCACAAGTCCTTTATGTTCAATCAAAATATAAATAAAAAAAATTTAAGAACTTAATATTTTTAAGAACTACAAAGTTTAATTTTATCAATATCTTAAAATAATAATAGTTTTCACTCAAATATATAAATATTCAATAATTTTATATAGAAAAACATATTTTCTCATTTAAAACTCAATTATTTTACCAAAAATAGATGTGAAAAATGTACAAAACATATGAGACATAAAATCCCCAAACTTAATCAATTTCATCCCTAAGAAATTAAATACATTTTATTTATTTATAAAGTATCCTAAAAATGATGATTATCCTTCCCAGGTTTAAATGAACATTCCCAAATTAAAGAAAAAAAAATTCTTCCATTTCTTTAGATTTTACTAATGATATTCAAGTGGAATTTTATCTATAACAAGAACTACTACTAGTTTTCAATATATTCTAGGTTCCTCAAACCATTGATCTACTTTGAAATTCATTGATACAATTCAAATGAGTTTATTTATAAATCAATTTCCCACTTCCTCATATGGTTTCAATATTCCCCTCACCTCAATGGACTAATTTTTTAAAAATACACTTAATTTTATTTTTCCCAGCTAATAATTTGTGCGTAGCACTGTGGAAAGAACTTATTGAATTTGGATTTTATTTATTTACAAATCAAAAACAGTTCCCTTATCTAAGAGATTCACCATGGGATCCAAATTTCCCATTTTACTATATTTTCAAAGGACTTAGATTAATCTCTATTTATTTGGATCTATAAGGTGTTCCTTTTCAAGAGTGTGAAGTTCTAGGTTCAAGTTAAAACTTCAAGTTATCTTAAGTTATAATTCCAATTCCACAAAATTCTAAAATATCACACTACATTTTCTAGTTTTTAACTTGTATTTCCATAAAAATAGTGCACAACATTATTAAATAATCATTTAACTCAAATGACATTAGAACCAGCAGAATACCTTAAAATAAGAATGATAGTTTTCCCCTAGGAAGGTCACTTTTATATTTTATTTTCCTAACATAGATACATAGAAAAACACTAATTTTTATTTAAAAATAGATAAAATATTTTGTTTATAGACATCCTAAAATGATTCTTAAAAAAGGGAGGCATTTTGAAAAAAAAATCAAGGGGTATTTTAATGAGTATAGTAAATGAAGAACAACTTAGAACAAAGAAATACCCCTCTCCCCTACACTTAAACCCCAAAATTTTCCCAATATTGTATCCTAAGGTTAGGGAACAATTTTATTCTAAAAATTTTGCAATTTATAATTTCACATATTAGTATAAGGGGTTAAATTAAAGTTTAAAAATCACATTTTACACACATCCAAATAGATTTCAAAATAGTTTTTATTTTTTTAAGAGTTCATGCTTTTAATTTTTATAAAAATGAAAACATATATCAGTCCATATAAAATATAATCATGTTAAAAAATTTTGTGCACAAAAAGTGGTCAAATAAAAGGGATTAAAATGGGTGAATTGAGGTTTGAAATTTAGCTCATATTGATTTTCAAAACCCAGGTAATTAGTAAGCTAAGAACCCAAAAAAGAAAATAGACTATCAAATTTTAAAGAATCAGGGAAAATTACCCCACACTTAGTTCATAGTAGCATGCATCATGAATGTGAAAAATTAAAATTTATAGAATTGAAAGCAATAATCTCCTGAATGTAGAGCTTTTACCATATCATTTCAGTCAAATGCACTTTCCCTTTTATCTTTGAAAATATCCCTCCAATATCACACTTATTTATCTTAAAAATGTAATAGAGATAACATTAGTATGAATTAATAAAACCTTTATAATGAAATTAACCATAGGTTGAATTTATGGGATTTTTTATCAATATTTTTTTAGTAATAAGATCATTCTTTTCCTTAAAAATAACTTGAAATCATGTTCTAGTGAATTAAATGATAGGTTTATCTTCTATAAACACTAGGGAGGACTATATTTGAAGCGAGTAGACAAGAAGCAATCAAATAATTATTTAAATAAAAAAAAGAAATTAAAAAACATAAATAACCATGGATTGACATCCATGAAGCACTGAGTTTATAGTATTTAGTTAGAATTTAGTAATGAATCAACTTTCAAAGAAGGATATGGTAAATAATAAATTTTTATACCCATAAAAGTGATGATTTATTATTTACCCATTGACCATAAATGGGAAATTATCTTTCCCAACCAACTAAACAATACCATTGAAAATCACTCTTATAATGGTGAATGAGTAATACCACTTGGTTCTCAGTTTTCCAAGAAACAAATTCATTCTCAAGTTAAACAAGACTCCTAGACTTTGACACTTGTAACATTATATCATAAGACTCCTAGCATATTTTAACATAGTATGACAGTAGAAACTAGCCTCTAATAATTTTTGGGAAGTTCTCTCACCCCTATAATGTGCACCCCAAGGTGATGAATGAAAACTCTCAAGGATCAACAACATTTCCTCCTCAGGCACACACCTTTTCAAAATACCATCACCACATCTCCTAAAAATAAGATAATCTTCCTAAAAATAATATTTCAACTCATAATTTTTTTTCTTTGATTTTGTGAAATTTATTTAGTCATGAATCTTACAGTAATAAAGTTTGCATATTATGCATACTAAGAAAATTACCTCACTAAAAGTAGCAAATAATTTCTTATTTAGGAATGAAGTGTTAATTTCTTTAGGTTATTTAACTTGGGTATTTTGTAACCTTGAAAAATGGTATTCAACCACATTTTCGTCTCCTTTATTATCCTTTATTTATAAATAAAAATTTTGTAACTAAATTTTCCATCTCATGAGCCCTAATTGGGAGTCTTTATTTTCTAGTAGGTACTTTTGGAAAAAAATAATCAGTAAGAATTACAACCTTAGACCCTATAAAGTAGTGTCTAAATTTATATTGAGAAAATATTACAATGGTAATTTTTTTTCTCTTTTAGAGTAGTTAGTTTGGGTATTATTAAACAAATTTATAGAATAATAAATAACATGAAACCTAGGTAGTTAAGTGAGGTATTCAGTTTAAATCATACAATCCATGCTGACTTGATTGGACCATGGGAGATAATCACTATGACCTGATCAAAATATGGGAGCTGATCGACATGACATGACGAGACTTTAGGAGATTACTAAAAGATTTATTATCTTGAGTATGTTTATGAATATATATCTTTAGGATATTTAGAGTTTCCCAAAAAATTTTCTCATTTACTAATGGTTTTACTTAGGGTATTTCCATTACACATTTTTTTCCCTTTTTTCCTATTTGGGTTTTGTGGAACCACTTTCGTTATTGATGTTTTTTGTACTATACCGCCTGAGATGATGGTTCCCATTGTTAATTTCCTTCTTTATTTTATAATATGGTATACTTTACAACTTGTTTTTAATATAATATCTGTGAAAGGATTTGAAAGAAGAAAAAATGGTTTGGTTTTGAATTTGTAAACATAAAATTCTACATTTTAATAGTTTTAAATTATTTTCCATTTTAAAAGAGTATTTTTCCCTCTTAGTAAGATAGATATTTTGAAAATGATTTTAAAGTGATGTTGGTTTTTGAATATGTAAACATAAAATTATACACCCCTCTAGTGGTTTTTTGAACCTATCTTGATTTACAATGGCACCTGAAGTGGTTTTCACTTATTAAGGGTGGATCAAGAGGATTTTTATGATGTTTTAGTGATATTATAGTGGAATTTATTTCATGTGTATTATAATGTTTTTATATTATAGGTTATTTAAAAGTTTTTTATTTTATAAAATCAATTTCATGAAGTAGTTTAAGTTTGAAGCCACTTTTGGTGGTTTATTTATAAAGGATTTTTGATTTTCAGGGAATGTTTTCAAAATTGGTTGATTTAATTATAAAATTAAATAAGTTTTTTTTGAAATTTAAGTGCATTTTCATGTAAATGTTTTAAATTCAAAAGTATGGGTAATAATTTTTTAACTCATAATAGAGTTATAAAAATGAATATTCTTTAGTTTTTCCAAATGAAGTTGAGTTTTATTCAAAGTATGTGGGTTTCTATGAAATGATTTTTGGACACATTTATAAATGAGGTGATTTTAAATAAAGTTTTTATTGCGTATTATTTTGGTAATATTTTTCTTACGGTTTTTCTGATAGTTTATATTTGGACTATGTGATTTGATTTTGGAAGCACGAATTGATTTATTTTAAGTTTCATATTATTTAGATATGTCTCCAAGAAAAGTCTCGATGGAATGTGGATAGTCTATTTATAGGTATGAACTTTTGTGTGATTCCTCTTATCCTTTAGATTTTATTATTTTGGTTATTTGACTTAAAAAAATCTATTTTTTATATCTAGAAACATTATATGATCTTGGAATTTTAATAATCATCTATTTCTTTCCATGGAGGTTAAGATCCTAAAGGGATGATTGAGTAGTTAGAGTCTATCTGGATATCATATAGAGAATTTATTTTCAAATTATTTTTAGTGGAAGTTGACTATATAAGGAAACCTATGATGGGTGATTCCTCAGTTTCTTTTAATCAAGTTTACGATTAATAGTCTTATTATATCCTTGTTGTTCCTCACGAGAAGAAGAGATCTCTTATGTGTTCCTTGTGTGGTACTTTTTGTAATTCTAAACAAATATTTCTTTAGGACTATGGGGACTTGTATTTATTGTGTTCATAAGGTCCTATTTATAAATTATTTAAGTTGAATTATCAGAATAATGAATATTTAGTAGTTATCTATTTTGGGATTTATTATTAGTGGGTTTATAGTAGTTTGAGCATTGAGGTATTTTTTTATTTATGTGTTCTTTCGGTGTTTCAACCATTCTTGTTTTTGATAGATTTTGGTTGTTTTGATTATGCTAATGTGTCATTTTTTTAATTCGTATTGAGGTTTATATTTGATTATATACATGTTTTAATACTTTTATTTAAATTATTTTATCATGGAAAGCCTTTATTATGTTCTTGGGTAACTAGTAAAAGTGATATAATAGTCTAGATTATGCTATATATGGTACCTGATTTGAGATTATACTTTGTTTGGTTTTATTCCAGGTTCAACATGAAAGGGTTATCCACAAGACAGGTCCTAGGTTATTTTACCTTTATCTTCATGACTTTAGGTTAGATCCCATTCTATTTATCATTGAGTAATGTTGTTTTTCAATTTATTTTCTATTATTATGTTATGAGAGGTTGATCTATTGGTTAACCTAGATTGTAGTCTTATTTGGATATCCATTGGGTGGTATTCCCTTTTAGAGTTTTGAATAATTTATTATATTGTTGGTTGTGATTGAGAGAGGATTATTGTTTCAATTAAGGTATCTTAAGGAAACATGCAGGTTGTAGTGATACGATTTTTTCTACGGGTGTTTATTTCACTTCTAACTATTTTTGATGAAATCTAAATGGTGGGGATGTAAGGACCCAACCCCAGTTTCTCAAATATGATAACTTATTTTATTACATTAGAATATAAACAATTAATATTCATCCTGAAGGAACTAGTAGTTTAGTAGCATTGGAAACAAGATACATACATATGTTTGACATTACAACTTGAAAAGAAAAAGAACATAAAAGTTCCACTGGGAACAACCATCACTCTAATATTATCGCTGCAAGTCAATCATAAAATACCACTTCATGTCCTAGGAAAAATGAAACATAAGAAGGGGTGAACTCAAATTCTTAGTAAGATTAATCAATATAGAGGAATATAATATAAACATAAAAATTAGACATGGTGAATAATTGAAAACATATTCCTTTACAAAAAAATAAACTTGAACACATTATGGAAGGAATATGAGCTGAGTAAATAATGCCATAATAAAACATAATCATGGATATTATACTAGTCTAATAACCACATGAACTTTCAATTACTAGATTCATAATGAGGGAAGTTCATATGACGGACATTTTGAAACATACCATCAATACCTCAGCCAAGACTTTTAAAAATGATTAAGGCCTCGTCCAAAACCATATCTCAAAATGGGAAAGGCCTCAGCCAAGTCCATATCTATTTGTATGATGAGACCTACTGATGCATCAAGATGCTATAGTGGGACCCACTCATTACATAATAATTCCAACACATTCCTCATATGAAATAGGTTAACATAGTGAACATATACATTCATTATGAAATGTAAATAACTTTCCCCAATCATTGAACATAAACACTAACAATTAAGAATAATATGATGAATGGTATCAAAATAGAATATACATGGTAAAACTAATCAAAAAAATTTCAATAAAATATGGTAGATTATATCATAAATATTAATCCCAATAATACATAATAATCAACAAGAGTGTTGAAATAGATGAAAATACTCTTATAAAACAATCGAGCAATTCTTGAGATAAATACTCCTTTACTTTGAAAAGAAGAGTTATTTTGGAAATATATTTGTATAAATACAGAATTTAAGTAAGATAGTATTTTCATAATAAAATGAGTTATTTTAGAAAAATATTTTTTTCTTAAAATATATTATAGAGTTCCCTTGAAAATAGGTAAGAGTTCGAGAAATTCCTTTGAAACGAGCTTGTATTTCGGGAAGAATTTTTGAAAGATCCTTTAAAAAAACATATAACTACTCATAAATTAAGGTATGATTATGGTTGGAAAACATATATATAAAATTAACATAGAAATTATGAGGAGTAAATATGAATAAATAATAATTTAATTGAGGTAAGTAGATAATAAAAGTAACCCGAATGAAAATGGAGGTTCGGGTAGAAAAACCCTTACCTTAAGTCTGAATGTTCTGCTCTTGACCTTAAGATCCTGGAATATGAAATTAGACTTATTAATAACTTAATTAAAAACATATTATACATGTATTTAGTTTATACTAATTTTTTTAGATAATTTATTTCCTTATTGATAAGTTATAATATTGAATTCTGTTGTTCCAGAGTGTTCGTTTTCTTGATTTTCATAATCGGTTCACTTGTTTTTATGTAACAGAGTTCATGTGGATTGGCTGTAAATCTATAGAATTGAATTTAAATATTATTTATGAAAATAAATAGTTGTTAATGTCCATTTAAATCATTTGGTTACATGTAATGAATATGAATCATTAGATGAAATATTAATGACAATTACTTAGATTATTTTAGCGGTATTTTGATTATTAGGAACTATTTTGGTCATATGATATAATATCATGTACATATACTGGTTAATGAAAATTAAATAGGTTATAATACATATATTATAGTCTGTTTAAACCATAAAAATAGTTTCATGACTAGTAATTAAGGATAAATTGAAGAACAAAACTTCATTGTCCACGAAGGTTGTAAATTGGCACCTCACGGACAAAGATTCCTTTATAAAATAAAAGAGAGAGAGTAAGGATATTGATGATGGTTCTTACATTTGAATGATATAATTATAATATATAGATTAAATTGGATTTATCATGGTAATTTTGACATAGTAGGTGATAATAGGATAACAATATAAAGGAACTTGAAATGAAAATGAAACAAATAAAATGTGAATTTACCTCTTGAATCCTTCTCCTTGAGATTATATTTAAGGGAAGGGGTTTTGGTATTTTGGAAAGACCAAGAGCTCTAGGACGTGGGGAGAAACTAGGTAATGGTATTTGGGTAGAAATTTGGGGTGATTAAATTATTAGAGGAGTGAAGAGAAGAGGGAGTGATGGGGGGGGGGGTGGGGTTATAGTGGAGGAGAGGAGTAATTTTAGAAAATCTTAATCATTGTTTTATTATTTTGCCAAAGACAACTAATAATATTGATTTTTGTGACCAATAATAGTAATATGTGCATGTGATTTCTAACCAATTGGCCTTAAATCATCCTTACATCACCTATGACTCAATAAACCATGTATTTAGTATTTATCGTAAATTATTGTATTTTACTATTCATAAAAAATTCAAGTATTTCTGAAAAATCCCAAAAATTCACCCTAACCATTTTTTGAAATGTAGAATTAAAAAATGAAATCCATTTTTTAAAAATAATTTTCTAAATATTATTAATTTAATTTATATATAAAATCATAGTTTATTAAAAAAATAACAATTTTTAAAGTATAATTCATTTTATATTACATTAAAAAATTAATCAAGATCTCATTATCTCATTACCTTAAAAAAATAAAAAATTATTATTATTTACTATTCATAAGGGTCATATTACTATTCATATTACTATTCATAAGGGTATGTTACTATTCACCAAAAATTAAGTTTGTCTTATCAGACTCTAAATATTTTACTGAATGCAACTGTATATGTCAGTTTTTCAAATTTCAAATCATAGAGGTGGAAGGAATTTTGTTTACTAGCTAGGTTATAACAAAGTTATGTTGTGTAGAGACTCAGTGTTTCATGAATTCCATATTTATTTTCAAAAACTTGGGGTGTTACATTATCCCCTCATTACAAAAATTTCATCCTCGAAATTCACAAAACATTACCTCAGAAAAAGATTTGGGTATGTATTTATCATAAGCTCCTCAGGCTCTCATTTTGCCTCTTTGATTTTATTATTTCTCCAAAGTATATTTACCATCTGAGTTGTCTGATTCCTCAAAACCTATTCTTTAGTGTACATAATCTGGATAGGCTATACACAATATGATAAGTTAGGTTCCAATTCTATACCTTCAGAATTGAGGACATGCGTTGGGTCTGACATGTACTTTCTCAACAACGAGACATAGAACACATTGTGTACTTTAGATAGGATATGTGGCATAAATAAATGATATGAGACAACTACAATTCTCTCTAGATTTTAAAAATGGAATATTTACCTAGGGATCAGTTTCCTTTTCTTCCCAAATCTTATAACTCCCTTCCACAGAGATACTTTTAAGAAAACATGATCTCCCACTTGAAACTCCAAATCCTTCCTTTGATTATCAGTATAGATATTTTGTCTACTTTGAGCTGATTTGATATGACCTTGAATAATATTTAACTTCGCTATTGTTTCCTCCACAAGATCCAGGCCCACAAGTTTCCTTTATCTGAATTCATCCCAACAAGTTGTTGTACGACATCTCTTTCCGTACAATGCTTCATATGGTACCATTTGAATACTTGAATGGAAAATATTATTATAGGAAAACTCCACTGAAGGTAAATATTGATCCCACATACCTTGAAAGTCAAGTTAACATGATATTAACATTTACTCTATGGTTTGAATCGTCCTCTCTGATTTCTCATCAGTTTTAGGGTGATAAGCAGTACTCAATCGAAGTTTGGTATCCAAATCTTTCTAAAGTCTTTTCTAAAATTTCAATGTAAATAGTGGGTCACAATCAGACACAATTGAGATAAGTGCTCCATGAAGTCTCACTACTTCATTGATATAGAGTCTTTCTAAGCGCTCTAGTGGAAAATCCTCTCTTATAGCGTGGAAATGTAAAGATTTCGTAAGTCGATCCACAATTACCCATGTTACATCATTCTTTCTTGGAGTTTTTGGTAATCCAATGACAAAATCCATGGTGATGTCATCCAATTTCCATGTAGGAATAGGTAAAGGTTGCATGACTCATCTGGGATGTTGTTATTCGGCCTTTCCTTATTGACAGACTAAACATATTGATACATAATCTACAATTTCCCTCTTCATGTTATCCCAATAGAAATGTTCCTTCAAATCTATATACATCTTAGTGATATCAGGGTGTATGGATAAATTAAAACTATGTCCATCATCCAATAACTCCTTTTTAGATCAGGTATAGCTGGAACACAAAGACTCTTCCCAAATTTCAGAACACCATATTCACATACAAAGTCAGCCATCTTCCCATCTTTCACAACATTAATTTTCTTTTGAAGGTTCTCATCATCAGGCTGAGAACTTTTAGTCCTTTCTAATAAAGATGGTTGGGAAACCAAATGAAAAATCAGTGATTTTTCAACTTCTTTGATAATTCCCATATCCATCCTCACTAGATCCATGTACAAAGGATCCTTTTCAATCCTCATTTTGTTTAGAACTCCACAATCCTTCTTTCTCAATGCATTAGCTACCTTGTTTGCCTTTTCTGGGTGGTAGTGTATAGTACAATCACAATCCTTAAGTATTTTGAGCAATCTCCTTTACCTCATGTTGAGTTCTTTTTGTGAGAAGATATATTTTAGACTCTTATGATAGGTATATATCTTAAATTTTTTTCCATAAAGACAATGTATCCATATCTTCAGAGAAAATATTACTGTTGCTAACTCAATATCATGAGTAGGATAGTTTTTTTCATTAATTTTTAACTACCTTGATGCATAGGAAATAACTCTATCATTCTGTATAAGGACACAACCAAGTCCTTTCTTTGATGCATCACTATATATTACAAACCCATCATTCCTCGATGGTAGAGTTAGGATCAGATTATTCACTAATATCCTTTTCAATTATTCAAAATAGTCCTCACATTCTTTCGTCCATATGAACTTAACCCCTTTCATGTAATCTTGTTCATTGGTTTGGCTAAATGGGTGAAGTTCTGAACAAAATACTGATAATAACCTGCTAAACCAATAAGAATATGTACCTTAGTTATGTTCATTGGAGTAGTCCATTCTTGTACAACTTTTTTCTTCATAGGATCAATAGATATTCCATCCTTAGAGAAAATGTGGCCAAGAAAGGAAACTGATTAAAGACAAAATTCAAACTTGCTAAACTTCCCATATAATTCATTTCTTATAAGATTATTCAGAATAGTGTGTACGTGATTTTCATGTTCCTCATAGATTTTGGAGTATACCAAGATATCATCAATAAATACCACAAAAAAGTCATCAAGATATTCCTGGAAAACACTATTCATTAGATCCATAAAAAGAAAAGGTGCATTAGTCAGTCCAAAAGGAATTACTGTAAATTCTTAATGATCATACCTAGTTCGAAATGCTGTCTTTGGAATATCTTCCTTCCTCACACACAAATGATGATATCCAGATCGAAGGTCAATCCTTGAAAAATATTTGGCTCCATGAAGTTAATAAAATAAATCATCAATGTGTGGTAGAGGATACTTGTTCTTTATTATTATAACATTAATCTCCCTATAGTCATTGCAAAACCTCATTGATCTATCTTTCTTCTTAACGAAATGAACATGGGATCCCCATGGAGAAAAAATAGGGAGAATAAATCCTTTATTACTCAATTCATCTAGTTGTTTCTTCAGTTTCACTAAATCTACAATGTCTATCCTATAAGAGGTATTTGATATGGGACTTGAATCAAGAATTAAGTCAATGGAAAACTCAATTTCCCACTCTGGAGGATTGTCTAGGTAAATCCTCTTGAAACACATCAACATATTCTTGCACAATAGGTACATCCTCTATCTGAACATTCCATTCCTCACCCATAATTTTTTTATTCCCTTCCTCCCCAATAATTGTATTCAGTAGAGCTACTGGGGGTGAATTTAGATGAGAATCGGAGGGTGATGTTTCTGCCCTAAAGATAAGGGATTCTATATTGTCCTAAAAAATTTCAATCTCCATCCTCTTGTAATAAATTTTCACATCATGGTTTGAAAGCCAATCTATACCAAGGATTATATCAAATTCAATCATGGTTTTCCTAAAAGGGAATCCCCGAGAGTGGACTTTTCGAACCCTCCACACTCGAGAACCCCCTTCCCACGAAGAGGTCATCCGGAGAAGCCCCATCAGGGAAGGAGGCTTTTCCAGCCGAGATGATAGCACGTACCACAAGGTTACACCTCGATCAACGATGGTTCGACACAGTAATTTTTCATCCAGATGAAGTTCTCCCATTCTTCCCACCCGGTGAGACACCAGGTGACCTGGCAAGATGAGTGATACATGGGAGGTGGAAATTCCCCCAAGAGTGAGCTCCTAGGAATCAAACCCCAGACCTCACCGAACACCATTGCTTTTGTCCCTAGACCTTTCACCACTACGCCACCACCGAAGCAGCTATCAAATTCAATCATGGGTATGAAAATAAAATCAGTAGATAGGGAACATTTATATTCCATAATGGGGACTAACCGATACAACTTTGTTGCAATGATACTTCCCTTAGAAGTTTTGACTAACAACTCCCTTATTAAATCCAATTAGAAATATATAATTTTCCTAAAAAAATGGGATAATATGAAAGAATGAAATGATCTAGAATTAAATAAATCATTGGCCAAGTTTGAGGAAATTATTAAATTACCTGCCACCACATCATTAAGAACATCAATATCAGTAGTTGTGATCTCATATTCTTGTCCCTTCTCCCTTGGCCTTTTCTGTGGCATGTTTCATTGATGTTTTAGAAAATAATTAGAATAGTGTCCCATCTCCCTAAAATTATAGCATTGAAAATTAATAGCTTCTTTCTTTCCCTTTCAATCACCACCAAGATGTAATTTTTTTCCATATTTGTAGCATACTTCTTTTCCTTTTAAGCAGGCACCAGGGTGTTTCCTTCCATAATTATTACAGGGTGGAAATTCAACTCTTACCTTCTTCGCAATTTCCTTATTTACTTTTCTATTGTTTTTAGAAACCCTATTCTTATCTTTATTTCCTTTAAAGTCATAAGACTTAGATAATTTCTTTTCGGTCTTGATAGCACATGGAACTATATCTTCATATGATGAGAAAATTTGGGAGACCAGTTCCTGTCAGAGCAATGACTTTAGGTCATCAAATAATAAATTAATCTTGATCCTCAGATTTTGTATGTAGTCAAAATCAGCCTTATTAACCTTTTGAAGTTAGATTCATACTTTTTAACATTCTCATCTTTCTTTTGACTCAAATTAAGAAAAAACCTTTTCATATATGCTCATTATTCATGAGGAATTTATTTCTCTATGAATATTTCCTTAAAGTCCCTCCATTCCATATATTATATATCTTCTACCTCCTTTGTGTTTTGGATTAATGACCATAACTGATCCACATCTCCTGATAGAAAATAAACTTCCATAAAGACCTTATTTCTTTCGTTACATTCCAAAGCAAGAAATAACTTCTCTAGGGAACTTATCCACTGCTCAACTATAAATGAGTTTGTAGTCCCATTGAATGATGGAGGCTGTTGTCACATAAAGAGATCTAACACAACTCCTCCATGTGGTGGATCTAGATTCTCTATTCTGATAAGGTTATTGTTCATAACTTGAGTAAGTTTTACCAGTATAGTTATTAGTTTCTCCGCACCAGTTTCAGCTCTAGAGCCAACATCATTATGTTTAATCGGAGGGATATCCCTACATGGGATATGCGTGTTCATGCGGTTTCCATTTCTTCCACTAGGCACCATTTCTAGATAATTTAATAAACTAGATTAGGTTATGAATCATAATGTATAATCTTAACTTATCAAAATACTTAGCATAAATTGAAATCCTATGCATGACTAAACCCATAATCAGAAACATGGATTCTTTGAGGAAAAATTTACATTTAAATCCTTCATAATGGATTGTAAATAAAATGTGAATTATCCTAATCATATCCCAAGAGAGTGTTAAACCAGGTGTGTAGTAAGGCCCGTTGTTGTGTACCAGGATACCCTTGGTCAAGCCCAAAACTACTTATCATAGTTTTCACTCCTAGGTACATCTATTCCAGAACCACATCCACTTATAGTATCCATAAAAGGATGTATTTGATAGAAAGATCCAAATAATCTATTCCTTATAAAAATACTATGATATTCTTGTATGATTATCTTCAAAGACTATATTATGGGTTTTATCCCTAATCTAAGTTTTCTAAATCCAGTTTCCATGTTTTCTACTAAACTTCCTCTGATACCAACGGTAAGGACCCAACCCCAGTTTCACAGAGTTGGTGCCTTATTTTATTACATTGGAATATAAGTAAAGAATATGAATCCCAAAGGACTAAGCAGTTTATTAGCATTGAAAACAATATACATACATAAGTTTGACATTAAAACTTGAAAATAAAAACAACATAAAATTCCATTGGGAATAACCACCACTCTAAGATTATCTCTGCAAGTCAATCATAAAATACCACTTCATGTCCTGGAAGAAATGAAACATTAGAAGGGGTGAGCTAAAACACTCAGTAAGAGTAATAAATATAGTGGAAGACAACATAAACATAAACATTAGGCATGGTGAATAATTAAAAACACATTCCTTTACAAAATAAATAAACATGAACACATTATGGCAGAAATATGAGCTGAGTAAATAATTCCATAATAAAAAATAATCATGGGTATTATACTAGTAGAATAACCACATGAACTTTAAATTAATAGCTTCATAATAAGGGAATTTAATATTCCATACATTCTGAAACATACCATCAAGGCCTCATCCATGACTTTTAAAAATGATTAAGGCCTCGGCCAAAACTATATCTCAAAAAGGGAAAGGCCTCGACCAAGTCTATATATATTTGTCTCATGAGACCTAACGATGCATAGAGGGGATATAGTGGGACCCACCCATCACATAATATGTCTAATTCATTCCTCATATGAAATGGGTGAATATAGTGAACATATACATTCATTATGAAATGTAAATAACTTTCCCCAATCATTGAACATAAAAAATAACCATTCGAAATAATATGATGAATGGTATCAAAATAGCACATCCATGGTCAAAATAATTAGAAACCATTCAATAAAATATGGTAGATGATATCATAAATATTAATTCCAATAATACATAATAATCAACAAGAGTGTTGAAATAAATGAAAACACTCTTATAAAACAATCGATTAATTCTTGAGATAAATACTTCTTTACTTTGAAAAGAAGAGTTCTTTTGGAAAAATATTTGTATAAATTCAGAAGTGAAGTAAGATAGTATTTTAAAAATAAAATGATTGATTTTAGAAAAATATTGGTTGCTTAAAACATAATATAGAGTGACCTAGAAAATAGGTAAGAGTTTGGGAAATTCCTTTGAAATGGGCTTGTATTTTGGGAATAATTTTTGAAAGATCCTTAAATAAACATATAAATATTCATAAATAAAGGTATGATTCTGGTTGGGACACATATATAGAACATTAAAACAGGAATTACAAGAAGTAAATATGAATGGATAATAATTTAATTTAGTTAAGTAGATAATAAAATTATCTTGAATGAAAATGGAGGTTCGGGTTGAAAAACCCTTACCTTAAGTCCGAATGTTCCACTCTTGAACTTAAGGTCCTGGAATATGAAATTAGGATTATTAATAAATTAATTAAGAACCTATTAGAAATGTATTTAGTTTATAATAATTTTTTTAGTTCATTTATTCCCTTATTGATAATTTATAATATTGAATTCCGTCATTCCGGAGTGTTCGTTTTCTTGATTTTCATAATCGGTTCTCTTGTTTTTATGTAATAGAGTTCATGTGGAATGGATGAAAATCTCCAGAATTTAATTTACATATTATTTATGAAAATCCATAGGTGTTAATGGTCATTTAAATCATTTGGTTACATGTAATGCGGATGAATCATTAGATTAAATATTAATGACAATTACTTAGATTATTTTAGCGGTATTTTGATTATTAGGAACTAGTTTGGTCATATGATTTAATATTATGTACATATACTGGTTCCTGAATATTAAATAGGTTATATAATACATATATTATAGTCTTTTTATACCATAAAAATGGTTTTATTACCATTAATGAAATAAAAATTGAATAACGGAACTTTTTCATCCACGAAGGTTATAAATTGGCGCCTCACGGATGATGATTTCATTTATAAAATAAAAAGAGAGATAGAGTAAGGATATTAATGATGGTTATTCCATTCACATGATATAATTATTGTAAATTTATGATAATGGAGTTATCATGTTTATTTGGATAGAGGAGGTGAGGAGAGGATAACAATAGAATGGAACTTGAAATGAAAATGAAAGAAATAAAATGTGAATTTACCACTTGAATCCACCTCCTTGAGAATCTCTTTAAGGGAAGGAGTTTTGGTCTTTTGGAAAGACCAAGAGATCTTGGACGTGGGGAGTTACTATAAAATAGTATTTGGGTAGAACTGTGAGGATCTTCAAGGCTTAGAGGAGTGAATAGAAGAGGGAGTGATGAGGGGTTTTTATATAGGAGGAGAGGAGTAATTTTTGAATATCTTAATTATTATTTTATTATTTTGCCCAAGACAACCAATAGTATTGATTCTTGTGACCAAGAATAGTAATATGTGCATATTAGTTTGAACCAAATCGCCTTACATCATCCTTACATCACATATTACTCAATAAATCATGTATTTAGTATTTATCGTAAATTATCGTATTTTACTATTCATAAAAAATTCAAGTATTTTAGAAAAATCCCAAAAATTCACCCTAAAAATTTTTTGTAGTGTATAATTCAAAAATGAAATCCATTTTTTGAAAATAATTTTCTAAATATTATTAATTTAATTTTTAAATAAAATCATAGTTTATTTGAAAAATAACAATTTTAAAACTATAATTCATTTTATATCACGTTGAAAAATTAATCAAGATCTCATTATCTTATTACCTTAAGAAAATAAAATAATAATATTATTTACTATTCATAAGAGTCATATTTCTATTAATATTAATTTTCATAAGGGTATGTTACTATCCACCAAAAATTAAGTTTGTCTAATCAAACTCTAAATATTTTACTGAACGCAACTGTGTATGTCAGTTTTTCGAATTTCAAATCATAGAGGTGGAAAGAATTATATTTACTAGACAGGTTATAAAAAAGTGGTGTTGTGTAGAGAATCAGTGTTTCATACATTCAATATTTATTTTTAAAACCTTGGGGTGTTACAAGGGAGACCTATTTCAGTCCTCCATGAAATTTGTACTTCATATTTATTGATTTTAGTTTGGGTAATGATTAGATATATTGGATAGTATTAAGGATGAAGTTCTATTATTTTGAGGAATCATTTGCAGTCCAGTATTAGTTTCTCACTAGACCTTATGGAGTTTTTACCCGAACCTCCCTAATCTTATATAGGGTGATAAGGTTTTGGTTTTCCATTGATTTTACCTTTACTGAAACTTTATAGGTCCTTAAAGTGGCATGATGGGGATAATTATAACACCCCTACATCACTATTGTAATGATTATAATACAATTTTATGTTATTTTAAAAATTTTAGTATTTTTTAGGAATTATTATTATTTTATCTGTTTTAGTGGTTTTTTAGTTATATCTGTATTAGGTCACACCATTAAATACTTGGGTTATACCATGACCATTTTGTTGAGTGATCTAAAGTTTTAGATTATATGTGGTCATACCATGATAGGAATTTCATTTCATGATTAGTGGTTTTTTCCTTTGTGAATTTTGAGCGAGGGGAGGGATTTAATGTGACAGAGGAGTTTACGATGTGACTAGGCCAAGAATGTGGGGTCATTTTCTATAGAATCACCATAGATTAGTTTCATTATGCTATGGGATTCCCATGGGTTGGTTTCAACATGACTAGAGAAGGCCATGTCATACCACAAACTTGTGCAGTGAGTTCATGATTTTTCTTAGCAAACAGGTCAATTTGTGATTGGTAAGTTGTGCTACGACGCATCTATGCCCAGGTTTATTTTTTTTGATTGTTTAAATCTACCCCATTCAATTTTATGGGTTATGTACCTATATTATCCTATTTCCCACCCACCTGATGCATATAAGATCTCAATTTAGTACCCCTACCTTTTTTTATTGGATTTTGGCTTCCTCCTTCAATTTTGAGTGGTTATTATAGGTTAGACCTTAATTATTCTTATCCTCTTCTCCCTTCCTCCACCCCCTTAGTTTCATATTCTCACACAAAACCTAATCACTATGTGGGTAAAATTTATGGTTTGAGGTGGGTCTAAAAATTATAGTTTGGTTGTTTAGGGATCGAGGATGTTGTATTCTTACTTGGTTTGTCTCTTTCCATGAAGGGAAAGTGGGTTTCTCTTGATTGAGGTAGGTGTTTCCATTAAATTATTTTATTTCACACAATATTAAATTATAAAGTTTTATAAAACCATTTTATTATCATGTTATAGGTATAAATAATACCGATGTGGGTTTTGTTAATTTTTTATAGGTTTTATTCACTTAACAAGTAGTATTTAAAATAATTTTTTATATTCTTTTAAAATTAAAATGTTTATGCATTACAAGTGTTTTGTAAATTACTAACATGATATTTTAAATTAATTTGAAGTTTAAAATATGGTTTGGGGATTCATTTTGATTTCCAAATAATTTAAATCATGTTTAAGAATTGGTTTTCAATCAGGCATTTTTTTTTATTTTCAAATGACTTCTAAGGGAGGAAAATGATTTCATTAATGTGATGGATCCATGTTTGGTTTTCAAAATATGTTCTATGATAACTTGGTTTCATCTTTTATGTTTGGTTCTAAAGTCCCAATGGAATTTTATAAAATCATTTAATTTTATGACTATACAACCTAATTTTGAGTCCCTTGTTATTATGTTTTATTGTATACTTATTCTCATTTTATGGGATGTGAATTTATTATTATTATGTAATGCATTATTATTGAGAAAGGGAATGTTTCATGCGAGGTTGTTGGAGGTGATATGAGGTTTATACTTCACACATATTGATTTATGTGTTGATTTTTTTTTTGAAAAACTAGTTACCTTTTATTTGGCATGTCATGGGAACCAGGGTAGCTAAGTGAGGGATTTGATTTAGGCCAGACTAACTCTGTTGATTTTATTAGACTATGGGAGCTAATATTTATGGCCCAATTAGCACCAAGAGTTGAATGAAATGAACTATTGAGATTTCAAGAGACTACCAATAGATTGATTCTCTTTATTATTCCCAGGACCATCTCACTTTAGGACCATGGGAATTTTCCATGGCACTTAATGAATAATAGTTTTATTTAGGGTATTTTTTTGCAAACTTTGTTTGCATCCCATTTTTTTCATTTGTGTTTTGTGGAACCTATTTTATTATTTATGATTTAAATACTATGACACTTTAGATGATAGTTCCCATTTTACATTTCTATCTTTATTTTATTATATGGTTTACTTTACAACTTGTTTTGAAAATGGGATTTTTGAAAGGATTTAAAATAAGAAAAAATGGGTTGGTTTTGAATATGTAAACTTTGAATTACACCTTTTAAATAGTTTTAAAGTATTTTTAATTTTAATGGTGGATTCTGTCCTCTTTATAAGAAGGACATTTTTAAAATAATTTTAAAGAAAATTTTGATTTATTATTTGGGTTTGGAATTATGGTTTTCAAGTTGAATAGTGTTTTTTTACTGAAAGGTTTATCTTTGGTTTTGGAAAATGGTTTAATGAATGATAATTTTTTTCTATGTGCTTTAAATTTGGGAAACCATATTTTTTAAATGATGTTCAAACTATAATTCATGAAATGTTTTATAAAAGGAATTGTATAAACTCTTTAATGAAATACTAATGGGTATATTTAGCTCACACCAGACACACACACACACACACACACACACCTGTATGTGTGTATGCAACTCTTATGTCTTCTTACTGATTCCTAGGTTGTGATCTCATATTGGTTATTATTCATTAATCCATTTCTATATGTTGTGGATATGGTGAGTGATCATGGGTCATATTGAGATGTTTGAGCAGTGACTCAAGATATTTATTTACCTTTGGGATGTTTATATATCAACTAATATGACTTAGTGTATTTTGTATTATGATTCTACTATATGTTATTATCATGTTGATTGTTCACTATTGTATTTATTCATTTATGAGAGTAATCAATTTTATTGATTAGATCTCATTTGTATGTTTGTTTTGTTATTCCCTATTTGGTTTATTTATTTATTTTCATTTTATTATTTCTTATACTTAATTGTCCAATGTATGGATATACCATTCCAAATTCTTAGTGGTTTCCACTGATTTTTTTGTTATGATTCAAAGATGAAACCATTCCCACCAATTATTTCTTTTGATACCCCTACACTATTCTCCATCCTATGGTGATCAAGAACACTCTTTGGGCCTTCTGGAAGATCGATTCAGGTCATGGGTCGGGTTAACTTGGGCTAGTTTACTACACATATAGTAAATGGAAAAATAATTTATTTATAATAAAAACTATTCTATTTCAAATAAATTATAATAAGGAATATCAATATGATTTCATAAAATTAACTTCAATATCCATTTATAACATATTTAATAATTAAATAATTCTTTAGAAAGATAAAAATAAAAATCATGCTAAGGAAATATATTTAACATATTTTATGTCATAAGGTAAACATAATAATCTTAAAATTATATTGTGTATATAATATCTTTTATGAAATAAAATTAATATTTATAAATTTTAAAATAAATATTTCTTGAATAAATATAAATTCATAAAATGAATATTGATATAATACTATTTTATTCAAAAAACCTGATCGTATATTATCTTATTATTTTCAGGGATCTCATAATGAATAGCCCCAATAGATACTTTATATAACTACTATCGACAATAATCATATTTTCTACTTATAAATAACCATATATCTTATTCTTTCATTTCATCTTAAAAATTTCGTTTGTATTCATACTTATTTGAATTCTTTCTATAATTATCTTTGGTGGAGTCATCTTCATGGGATATCATGATGATGTGCATTTCATCCTCATGGTTATTTTGTATATTTGTTATTATTGCCACATTTTAGTTGTACTCATCATATTTATTGTTATATTTTACTAATAAAATTAATTTTCTCTGTGTTATACCATTAATATTAGGAAACCTTGTTTGTTATAGTAAATCTATAAAATATCACATCAATGAATTAAATATTGTTATCAGTTAATTGAGTTTCATCTAAATTGTTTTTTTTGATTAAATCATGGACATGTTTCTTCTTTCATTTATACCAGAATGGTGAAATGAAACAATCAATACGATGAAGTTATAACAGAACATATATGTTATTATTAAAGAAGGTTAATGATTTAATATTAATTGAGGACATTAACAAAAGTGAGTTGGGAATATTTCCAACATTTTCCATGAATTTTGTATAAAATAAATATCTTAGAATCATGGAAACCTAATCAAGGTAATGAATCTGAGAGAAATATAAAGGATAAGAACTCACATACTATCTTATTGGGAATAAAGGGCACATTAAGAAAGAAATTACGATCAAGAAAAAATATTATAGTGTTGAAATAATGAACATCATGAAAATATTATACAGTGATGAACTTATACTTATTGATAATTCCATGGACTGTTGAATATTAAACTTTGGTACCTCTGAGAATTCAACTATAGATAAGGAATTACTAGGAAATTATGTATCAATAAATGGTGGAAATATACATATTTTCAATGATAAAACACATAATATTTTTAGGAAAGGTGGTGTAAAATATGAAACTCAAAATGTAAATATTTAGATGTTAAATAATTTCATACATTGTAACAAATATAGGTATCTAGGTTTGTTGTTATTTTTTATTTAAATTAAATTTGGGTTTCTGTTGATTTTTTTGAGTTTGAGTTTTTGGAGTTACAGGCAAAGGAGAAGAGAATATGGAGAAGGTGAAAGACTTCTGGAATGAAGAAAAAAGTACTATAAGGGACCCAGTTGTTGTATACCGAGTACCCATTAGTTGAGGTAGTGGGATTGGAATCTCCTACATTAACCATAGGGTGGTATTTCGGCTTACCCAAGGGACCAATAACTATTGGCTATCCGATGGTTATATAATAATAACCTAATCTATTACAATACCGTTTATCAATGAGGGTATTTTTATAATTTTATAGTTATGCTATTTGAGGATTTAATAATATTTATTTCTTTTGGAAGTCATTTTTACAGGATGTCTTCCCCCAAAACTCTCTCTTTCTCTAATTATATTCTCTTTTAGATATCTTATTTTATTATTAAAGGAATTTTTATCCACTGAAGGTGCTATGGTCAAAAAGGAAAGACATTTGATAACCCTATATTTTTTATTAATAGAAATCAAGGTGTGACTCCCTGTATCTTCTAATCCATCTATATTCTTCTAGTTTTACAATTTTTTTAATTATTAGTACTTGTGGAGGAATTATAAATTTATATTTAGTTAATATTTTTTATTAAACAATAGATAAGTGACCTTTATTATTAATTTTATGTTTGATCATGCGTTTTTATGTGATTTTCAACTAATATTGATGATTTTATCAATGTGAGTATTAAACAAGCTAGATATTTAATTCAGCTTAATGATAAAGGAATTACCTGAATTAATGAAGATAAAAAATAAATTTATTTATGTTTATTTACTACAATTTTATTTTAATGATTTAAGAATATTTAATTGTTAGAAAATTAAGTGTTGGAAAATAAGTAATTTTTTTATTATTTAAAAATTGTTTGGGGAGGGGGGGATTTAAATAAAAAAAATAAAACACACATACATTAAGTTAGGGAGAGTTGAACTCGATACCATCCGACACCCCATATGGATTATACCACTGAGTCATGCCCTTGGGGAATAAAATGTTATTATTAGTAATGATAATAATACTAAACATTTTATTACTAAAAATTTCATTTTTATAACTAAATTATATAAATTATTTATAATAAGGATTTTAATTTTCTTTGAGGTTAAGTGAATTAATTTAATGTATTGAAAATAAATTGATGTAAAACCATATTTTATGAATCATTTATATATATACTAGGAAATTTACTTTTTTACTTGAAAATATAATATATTGAATCGAAATAAAGTGATTGAAATTAATAAAATCAAGTTTGGATGTCAATTATATAGATGATTTATTAAGTGAAGTGTTAATTTTAAATTGGGAAAAAACTTATTGAAATTGATATTTAATTTACGAGACTATGTTATACTTATCATTTATATGAAAATTTCATGATTTTGGCTAGTATGAAGAAAAACCATTGGGTTTTATATAATATAATAACATCCATGTGCTTGGATAGGTCTTGTGTTAGACATGGATATATACCATGAAATGGGTACGGTAGGGATAATATATATTCCATGGGTTTGGAAGGGTGACTGTATATGTCATGGGTTTTGTAGAGATATTATATATGTTTTATGTTTACTAATAATTTTATTAAGCCCTGATCTTAGCTTTGATATACCCTAACAGTCATTCAAAGCATACACTGACATTTCATAAAGCTATTATATGTGGTTCCCAAGTGGTATGGTTAATATCCAAAACTTTAAATATATATTTTTATGGTTTTTAAAATTATTTAATGGACTCACACCACTCATATAAAATAATTTTAAATGTCTGGGTTTATAGTGTTTTTTTACCAAAATTATTTCTCACACTCAATACACACACACCTCACATGTGTACAAATTTTATGTGCAGTGATACAGAAAAATACATGGGACCTTTTTATGTAGCATTTATATCTAGAAGAATCTTGAAGATTATTTTCATGTGATTCTAGAGTCTTGTATAAGGGGTGTTTTTATCACTATTTCTGATTTATTTTAGTTTTATTATAATTGAATTATATAATTTAGTTTCTTTACTCATTTCTTAGATGCCTGTTATTATTGAGTATTGTTGGGAATAGTTTTAGAGTTTACTAAATATAATGATTCTTTTTTAATTTTTTATGATTATTTGAGTTGGTTACATATATATTTCTTATTTGATGACCTATTGAGGGTAAATTGGTCCCTAAGTGATACACATAAACCCCTATCCCTGAAAACCCAGTTTACTTTCTCCCATAGGGAATGGGTGAGTTGGTGATCAGTGGTGGCATCCTAATCCCATGGTTTTAGGTTCAAGTCCTCACAAGTAAACACACACTATATGTCATTATCTCCTCTTGTGGTCCCCCTATACCCATTGTGGAACTAGCCTAGAAACCCATGTGTCGTTACACTTGGGCCTACGGGGAGTAAATCAAGGTGCTCGATGGTGGGTGATGAACCACCTATACCATGTAACCCCTTGGGCCTGAAAAACCAGTGTACTTTTTTTCCCATGGGGCATGGGTGAGTGGGTGAGCGACGATGGTGTCCTGACCCCGAGGTTCCGGGTTCGAGTCATCGCAAGGCAACACACACTATATGCTATTATCTCCTCTCATGGGACCCTCTACCCTGTGTGGAACTGGACTAAAATCCAAAGTGCCGTTACACTTGGGCCTGCAGCTGGGGGAGTATATAAAGGTGATTAGTGGTGGGTGATGACCCACATATACCATGTAACCCCTTGGGCCAGAAAACCCAGTGTACTTTTTCCCATGGGTCATGGGTGAGTTGGTGAGTGACGGTGGCATCCTGACCTAGAGGTTTCAGGTTCGAGTCCTCACAAGGCAACTGTCATGACCCACTTTCTTCAAGATGAGGGAAGGGATGGTAAATTGCCCTGCCCTTTCTCAAGATGAAGGAGAGATAATGACCCTTGAGTCCCACCTTTAGTAGGCCCCAGAGTGTCGACTATAACTAAGGGTATAGAATATCACATAATTTGGAAGGAATTACCCTTTTTATAAAACAAGACTGGGAGATAAGATGGTAAATCCCAACAACACCAATGAATAAAAGTAAAATTTAATCCCAGAATCCATTCCCACATGCACGTTCAAAAGTAAAGCTGATACAAAGTATGACAAAACTCCCAAATAATATAACAAATTAAAAGAAAATAATAATAAAAAACAACAATATCGACACTTGAGATAGTAAAGTCCAACACGGTCCTCAAAGTCCTCATGGAAACCTGAAAATAATTTTATATATGTAGGGTGAGCATACAAGTATACTCAGTAGGGAAACTAAATATACTCATGCAAAAGTGAGGGAACATACTAATTCCCTTGTGAGAAAATAGAAGAACCTCAAGCACCTACCAATAAATACTAACCAACCCAACCTCACCAAGGAACACTCAACAAAGTAACACAAGTCCATTAAAGTAATAATATAAGAATATCAACATTTGGGTACCCCACACCACTTTCCTATGGGTTAATTATTCATTCCTAACGATCTAACGTCCTGACGCTACCACTCTTCCCACATGTAGTCCCACTACCGCAACCTGTCCACACACACTTAGGCCTCAAACCGCACAAAAGAACACCCACACACACCTGGGACACAACAACCATACAACATTCCTAAATACACTTGGGCCTCAATAACCACACACCACACCCGAAGACACCTGGGCCTCATCCCAAATATTCTTGGGAAAACATACCTAGCCCTCAAACACTTAAGCCCTTCATCCAAAACAAACCTTTTCCTGAAGAATCTTGGACTATGGTAAGACTCAATCGATTACAACCTACCCGAGTATGCCCAAGCTACAAGATCCCACAAGAGGGTGCAGTGAAGAAATTTAGTAACTATCCATATGTCCTCCCACCAGGATGTTGGGAAAGACACCCTCCCCCATGATATGGGGGTGTTCGGTACATGGTGCTCAACAAGGGTGAGGTGAATATAGAAATCACAAGTAACTAATATATATATATATATATAGTTAATCAAACACTCATCCTCAACCCGCAGATTTCACATGAATAGAAAACAAGCCCACACCAGCACCACTTTTGCTTCTACTCCTATATGCACAACCATAAAACAACTACTTCCAAGAATAAACCCAACCCCTTTTATGTTCAATTTCCATTTATTTATTTAAGGGTATTCATGTTAAATTATTCCAACACTACCGAGAAACTAACAACCATAACTGTACCAAGAAATGAACAAAATCAAACTTCAGTCCCACTACACAATAGCACAAAACTAGACTTACAGTCCCACTGCACATCCCTATTAAACTACTTCCAACTATCATTCTTCAAAGTGATACCGCCAATAACTTATCTCATAACCCAGCCCTGCAGCCCTGCCACCCAAACTAATCCTAGATATAGTCCCACTATAGAACAAGTTCATAACCATCCCACAGTCCCACATCCCAATGTTGCCCCACGGTCACAACATAACAAAGGCAGTTCTATTACCTACAATTCCATACATTCCAAAATCAGTCTCTCAAAATGAGACACCAACACACCCCCTATACCACTCCACATACCAAGCCCACGGAACCAAGACCAGAACACACAACACATAACCACAACCATAAAACCAAGTGTATTCAAATTTAACTAACATGGGTTCTTTAATTTTCACTTTAATATAACTGAGGTGATCACAGAACAGGTTTGATCATGGGGAATCCCTTTATTTAACTGAGTGTATGTGATTAATCTGATTTCATGTTACATTTGTACATAAAAAAATCACAACTAAACCGAACAACATTAGTGAAAAAACAAATACCACCAACGAATAATATTTTCAGAAGGAATATAGCCACAACATCTATAAAAGAATCAAAGATAACAAAATAAAACATGTGACCAACATCAAACCACACTCAGACCATTATTTTATTTATGCATGTTATCTTTTGATTATATTAAATTATTGTTTAATTATTGTTTCAAGGAGAGTAGATAGCCATTACTTATAAGGAACCATTAATATTCCCACCCCGTATTATGCACAATTAAATAGAAGAAAAATAAAGTCCCTACTTGTTGATCAAGGGATCAAAGTTCCTTATTGCGCCAAGAACAGGGGATGGCATGACTTGTAGGAAGAACTCCACAAAGTCTGAACGGGAAGGGATACAACATGGGTGAATGACTCATCTTGGGAGGAAGTCTCTAGGCGCACCAATAGAAACAAAAAGGAAGAAGGAATAGAGGATCACTGTTTAAGAAGAGGCTAGATCCTAAAATCTGGGATACCATTTCTAATTACTTGAACATCTGATTGTGGTTTGACCATGCAGCTTGGTAGTTTCACACGTTGGAATTAATTGATATTTAATTATTCCCCTCATAAATGGTGGAGATAGACCAGTATATGGCTGTGAGTTGATATATTAACTTTAAATGGAGGGAAAAAACACGTTACAAGGAGAAAATATAAAAACTCAGAAAACTGGGTGAGGGGGTGTGACACTGTTTGGTGAGACATCGTAATAGTGACACTATAAATGGTCACAGTGAAATCGTGATGGTGACACTATAACCAGTTCCATAGTAATAGTGCCACCATAACCGGTGCCAATGTAAATGGTGTGACTGTGATGGTGCCACCATAACCAGTTCCACCATTTCAGTGAACCCGTTTGGTGGAACTGTGTTTTTGGAAAACTCCTCGAGAAAGCCACTGTGACCCCCATGAACACTAAAACCACTAAATTTTCACAAAGGAAAGTCCTGGGGAAATCTAATTCATTAAATCATATACCTCTCAAAATATTCTCATCCCTGAGAATTAAAAACCAAACCAGAATAGATAGAGTATGAACAACCACCTCTTAAGATACCTCTCAGGGATAAACTACCCTATATTGAAAACTGGATGGGAAACCTCAACATCGATGAACACATTTTTGAAATCTATATCCTGAACAAATGGGGAGACACTAAGGCTCCAATACCCCAAGAAATCACACAAACACCCAAGGTCACACTGTCCAGACACATGTATTAGGGCGCTCCTTCCTACCTATCAAGATACTATCTGCTTTGGGTGGCACTGAATCACCCACACAAGTTTAATCACATCCACATTAATGAGTATTGATTTAGGATTAGGTCCCCCCTTCCCACACGTTATTAATTTTTACACACATTCAGAGAAAAAGGTAAATAACTCATCTCATAGAAAACAAGCTCAAGAATTCATCACAAGCAAGGAACAAAAGAAAAAAATAATAGCAAAAATAAAAACAGTTCTGGGTACTGGTAACTCATCTGTGCTTCTTGATCCCATGTAATCTCCTCAAGGACACTATGACTTCAGAGCACACGAACCAAAGGAATGGTCCATCCATGAAGAACCTTCTCCTCACGATCTTTGATTCTCACTGGCCACTCCACTAACATCGTGTCGTCCTCAATATCCAAATATCCCTAATGAAATATGTTGGAGTAATTGTGTAGATACCGATAGAGATGAGATACATGAAAGACATCATGGATCCTTGCCAACCATGGTGGAAATTCTAGCTGATATACCACCTCATCGACTCATTCCAACACCTCAAAGGGTCCGATGAACCTAGGAGAAAGATTTATCCCTCTACCAAACCTCCATTGCCCACACCAAGGGAAAATATTTAAGAAGACATGGTTACCAACCTCGAACTACAAATGTCTCTTCCTATGATTGACATATGACTTATTCCAGTCCTGAGCTGCCTTCATCCCTTCACACACAAGATAAACCTTCTCTGTCCTTCCCTGCACCATTTTTGGGCCAAGAAAACCTGCCTCCCCAACCTCTGTCCAACACACATGTGAATGACATATTCTTTCATACAAGGCTTCTAATGGTTCCATTATAATGGTAGAGTGATAGATATTATTATAGGGAAAATTCACCAGGGGAAATTATCATACCCTCAATCCAATAAATTCTAGAACACATGCTCACAACATATCCTCCATCATTAGGATGATCCTCTTGGTCTTCCCATCCATCTGAGGGTGGAAAGTAGTGCTGAGGCATAGCTGGGTTCCAAAATCACACTGTAATCCCTTCCAGAATCATGAAGTAAATCATGTATCAAGATCCGAAATGATGGATCTTGGAAATCCATACAACCGTACCACTTCACCCACATACCTCTTTGATAAGGAATCCACTATGCTTGACTCCTTAACCGCTAAGAAGTGAACCAATTTCATCAATCGATCCACCACTACACAGATGGAATCACAACCTCCCTCATACCTGGGTATTCCTATGAATAAATCCATCGAGACATCATCCCACTTCCACTCAGGAATGTCTAAGGGATGTATCATTACTCTAGGAACATGGTTCTCAGCCTTTACATATTGACTCACTAGGAACCTTTCCAGAAACTCCACCACTACCTGCTTCACTCCAGTCCACCAAAAATGACCTCCCAAGCCCCAGTACATCTTGGAGACTTCTGGATGTACCGCCAGGGGTGAGCTATGGAACTCACCGAAAACTACCTCGTGCATCTCCACCACTACAAAAAACTTCCCATGGAACAACATCCGATTCTGACTATCCTCTGACCATCCCTTTGAAGCATCACCCTGGATAATGCGATCACACATCACTTCGGCCTCTGAGTCTCCCCACTAAGACTCTTCCACCTACCATACCAAGGAAGACTGCAATTTCATCTGAAACAAACAACCTCTACCATCATACACTCTCATTCCCAAATGTAAAGCAACTAACTCCTCCATTTCCTTCCAAGAAAATGCGGACTCCCAAACTACATCCTTATATGAGTTCCTTCTCAAGGAATCATCTACCACATTCTGCTTTCCTGAGATTTAGGAGATATCAAATTCGTATTCCTAAAGAAACTCGATCCACCTCCGCTTCCACAAGTTCATGTCTCATTGGGAGAAGATATACCTCAAGATCTTGTGATCTGTGAAGATCACAAAGAATTACCTGATGAGGTAATGCCGCCACAACTTTAGCATGAACATGACCGATGAAAGTTCCAGATCATGGGTTGCATAGTTACATTCATAGGGATGTAACTACCTATACCCATAATACATTACTCCTCACTGCTGCATCAATACAAATCCCAAGCCTATCTTGGAAGAATCACAGAACACCTTGAATGTACCCCCTTCTGAAAATATAAGCATCGGGGAACTGAACAGATTCCCCTTCAAGTAGTTATAAACTACCTGATATTTCTCACTCCACACGAAGGCCTAGCCTCTTTTTTTCAAAGCCGCCAATGGAGCTTCAACTCGAGAGAATTCAGGTACGAACCTATGCTAGTAACCTGTCAGAACCAAGAAACTATGAACCTTTTCCATATTCTTGGGTGCTTCCCAAGAAACATCCACTTCAACCTTAAATGGGTCCACTACTATTCCCTACTGAGACACCATGTGTCTAAGAAAGTGAACCTCTCATGTCTAGAACTTGCACTTGGATAACTTCCCGTATAGATGGTGGTGTTTAAGGACCTACAAATCTATCCTTAGATGCTCAACGTGATCCTCCTATGATCTTGAATACATTAGGATTTTGTCAATGAACATGACCATGAACCAGTCTAGATACTTGCAGAAAATAGAGTTCATGAGTCCCATGAACACAGCCAGTGCATTCATAATGTCAAATGACATGACCACGAACTCAAAGTGCCCATACCTACACCTGAAAGTAGTCTTCGGGATGTCTCCCTCCTTTACCCTCAACTGGTGATATCCATACCATAGGTTGATCATAGAGAAAAAAATTGATCTCTTTAACTTGTAAAAAAGGTATGCGATCCTCAAGAGGGGGTAATGGTTCTTGAACGTCACCTGATTCAGTCTCCGGTAATCTATGCACAGCTTGAGACCAACTTATACCTTGTTCGTGAACAAGACTAGAGCACCCCATGGAGATACACTTGGTCAGATAAAACCCTTATTCATCAGGTCATCAACTTGAATCTGCAACTCTCACAACTCAGAAGGCTCCATCTGATAGGTAGCCATCGAAATTGGATAGGCATTAGTTTGTAAGTCTATCCCGAACTCATCATCTTGTTGAGGAGGTAGAGTCACAATCTCTTCGGGGAAGACGTCCAGGAACTCACTGAAAATCCCCAGAGCTTCCACCATCTCTAATTCTACTGATTCCACTGAAATCTTGGATAACAATGAAAGATTGGGCTCCACACGCTGACTTCCCTTATAGTAACTTTACTCTCCAATGAAAGCTACACGCTGACCGCCCATATATGATAACACAACCATTTTCTGGAATTAGTCGATAATATTGTTCATGGAAAACAATAAGTCGATGCTTAGGATGACATCATATGGATATATTTGTAGAAGAAGAAGATCCCCACTGGACTGATGGGGCCCCAACATTAGTCTACATTCTAGAAAAACATCAAAAAAGCTAGTTTGACCTCCAACTGGAATACTCAACACTAGGGGCATGGAAAGTCTCTGTATGTCTATACCCAAGGCATGGGATAGAATATGGGAAATAAATAAGTGAGAAGCTCCTAAATCAAACAAGGAAAATGAAAGAGTACTAAACAGACTGATCATACACTACTGGAAATATAGTCTTTCCCAACGGTTCTGAACCATTGGGAAAGCTTTTCCCAATGGTTTACTGTGAACCGTTGGTATAGGGTGGGGAAAGCCTAACCTATCCCAACGGTTGTGCCAAACCGTTGGGATAGTTTTTCCCAACGGTTTAGCTTGAACCGTTGGGAAATACCAAGGATTCTCCTCTTTCCCAACGGTTCATTAAACCGTTGGTAAAAAAATCATCAGGGATGCTATGCCAATGGTTTGAAACCATTGGCATAGCCTATGCTGTGCAAATTCCACAGCAGCCTGCAATTTGCACAGCATCTCTGCAATTTGGACAGCAGGCTCATTTTGTGCATTCCCTCCCATTTTCAGTCCAATTATTGTACCTGCAATAAACTAACACATACATATACAATTATTGTACCTGCAATAACCAACTAACACATACATATAGAGAACAAATTCATACACATTTAACATATAATGCATCATGGAACTATACACATCCATAATTAAATTAGAATTCATAACATAATTATAAACATACACAATTCATTTAGAATTCAATTTAAAATTTAGATGACAATTATATGTGGAATCCGGAATTCAATTCACAATTTGATCGGTTTTTTGTATACCATATATTTTTACCTAAAATGATGTCCATTTTAAACAAAATACATACACCTGGAGTGATACCGGCCACACCATTCCTCAGATTGAGGTGAGGTTAACTCATACACGTCACAAATGACCCATCGATCATTGTCCTAAAGTATCGACATATTCCGAAAGCATTTTCTCGGCTTTCCATATGACAGTTGATGTTTTTCACTTAAAATGATCTCCTTTTGAAACAAAAGACAGACACTTTGAGTGGTTCTAGCCACACCGCATCTTAGATTGAGGCGGGGTTGATTCTTACACGTCACATATGACCCATGTATCGTTCTCCTAAAGTTTCAATGGAAACCGAATGTGTTTGGTCGATTTTCCATATGTACTTAAAATGTTGTCCATTTTAAACAAAAGAGAGACATTTATACTGATCCCAGCCACACCGCAACTCAGATTGAGCCTGAGTTGGCTTGTATAGGTCACATATGACCCATGAATCATTGTGATAAATTATCAATAGATTCCGAATGCGTTTGGTCAGTTTTCCGTATTCCAGTTGTTCTGTTCACTTATAATCCTATCCATTTTAAACAAAAGAGACATAGTTAGAGTGGTGTCGGACACACCGCACCTCAGATTGAGGTAGGGTTGACTCGTAAACGTCACATATGACCCATGGATCGTTTTTATAAAGTATCGACTCAATCCGAATGAATTTGGTCAGTTTTCCGTATGCTAGTTGATGTTTTCCACTTAAAATGACGTCCTTTTAAAAAAAAGACAAGAAATTTGAGTGGTGTCGGCCACACTGCGTCTTAGATTGAGGTGGGGTTGATTCATACACGTCACATATGACCCATGGATCTTTATCCTAAAGTTTCAATGGAAACCGCATGCGTTTGGTCGGTTTTCCGTATGTACTTAAAATGTAGTCCATTTTAAACAAAAAGGAGCCATTTAGAGTGATATCGGCCACACTGTGCCTCAAATTGAGCCCGGATTGACTCGTACATGTCACATATGACCCATGGATCATTGAACTAAAGCATCAATAGAATTTGAATGCGTTTGGTCAGTTTTTCGTATGTCAGTTGTTCTTTTCACTTATAATCCTGTCCATTTTAAACAAAAGAGAGACACTGTGAATGGTGTCGGCCACACCGTGCCTCGGCTTGAGGCGGGGTTGACTCATACACGTCACATATGACCCATGGATCGTTTTCCTAAAGCATTAACACATTTCGAATGTGTTTGTTCGGTTTTTCATATTCCAGTTGATCTTTTCACTTATAATCCTGTCCATTTTAAACAAAAGAGAGACACTATGAATGGTGTCGGCCACACCGCACCTCATATTGATGCGGGGTTTACTTGTACATATCACATATGATCCATGGATCGTTGTACTAAAGTATCAACATAATCGGAATCCGTTTGGTCGGTTTTCCGTATGTACTTAAAATGTTGTCCATTTTAAACAAAAGAGAGCCACTTAGAGTGATTCCGTCCACACCGTGCCTCAGATTAAGGCGGGGTTGACTCTTACATGTCACATATTACCCATGGATCGTTTTCCTAAATCATCAACACATTTCAAATGCGTTTGGTCAGTTTTCCGTATGTCAGTTGATCTTTTCAATTATAATCCTGTCCATTTTAAACAAAATACATAAACAAGGAGTGATCCTACCACACTGTGCCTCTAATTAAGGCGCGGTTAACTTGTACACATCAGAAATGACCCATCGATTGTTTCCCTAAAGTATCAACATATTCCGAAAGAGTTTGCTCGGTTTTCTGTATACCAGTTGATGTTTTTCAATTAAAATGACGTCCTTTTGAAACAAAAGACAGACACTTTGAGTGGTGTCAGCCACACTGCATCTCATATTGAGGCGGGGTTTATTCGTACACATCACATATGACCCATGGATCATTTTACAAAAGTTTCAACGGAAACTGAATGCGTTTGGTCGGTTTTCCGTATGTACTTAAAATGATGTCCATTTTAAACAAAAGAGATACACTTAGACTGATCCCGGCCACACCGCGACTCTAATTGAGCTCGGGTTGGCTCGTACAGGTCACATATGACCCATGAATCGTTTTGGTAAATTATCAACACATTCCAAATGCATTTGGTCGGTTTTCCGTATGCCAATTGTTCTTTTCACTTATAATACTGTCCATTTTAAACAAAAGAGACACAGTTAGAGTGGTTTCGGTCACACCGCACCTTGTATTGAGGCGGGGTTGACTTGTACACATCAAATATGACCCATGGATCGTTGTGATAAAGTATCGACACAATCCGAATGCGTTTGGTCAGTTTTCTGTATGCCAGTTGATGTTTTTCAATTAAAATGACGTCATTTTGAAACAAAAGACAGAAACTTTGAGTGGTGCCGACCACACCGCGTCTCATATTGAGGTGGGTTTGATTCATACACGTCACATATGACCCATGGATCGTTCTCCTAAAGTTTCAAAAGAAACCGAATGCGTTTGGTCGGTTTTTCGTATGTACTTAAAATGTTTTCCGTTTTAAACAAAAGAGAGCCACTTAGAGTGATTCCGACCACACCATGCCTTAGATAAAGGCGGGGTTGACTCGTACACATCAAATATTACCCATGGATTGTTTTCCTAAAGCATCAACACATTTCAAATACGTTTGTTCGGTTTTTCCTATGCCAGTTGATCTTTTCACTTATAATCCTGTCCATTTTAAACAAAAGAGAGACACTATGAATGGTGTCGGCCACACCGCGCCTCGGATTGAGGCGGGGTTGACTTGTACACGTCACATATGACCCATGTATTGTTGTGATAAAGTATCGACACAATCTGAATGCGTTTGGTCGGTTTTTCGTATGACAGTTGATGTTTTTCAATTAAAATGACGTCCTTTTGAAACAAAAGACAGAAACTTTGAGTGGTGCCAGCCACACCGCGACTCAGATTGAGCCCAGATTGGCTCGTACAGGTCACATATGACCCATGGATCATTGTGATAAATTATCAACACATTCCAAATGTGTTTGATCAGTTTTATGTATGCCAGTTGTTCTTTTCACTTATAATCCTGTCCATTTTAATCAAAATAGACACAGTTAGAGTGGTTTTGGCCACACCACACCTCGGATTGAGGCAGGGTTTACTCGTACATGTCACATATGACCCATGGATCATTGTGATAAAGTATCGACACAATCTGAATGCGTTTGGTCAGTTTTTCATATGCCAGTTGATGTTTTTCTATTAAAATGACGTCCTTTTGAAACAAAAGACAGACACTTTGAGTGGTGCCGGCCACACCGCGTCTTATATTGAGGCGGGGTTGATTCATACACATTACATATGAACCATTTATCGTTCTCTTAAAGTTTCAATGGAAACTGAATGTGTTTGGTCAATTTTCCGTATGTACTTAAAATGTTGTCCATTTTAAACAAAAGAGAGACACTTAGAGTGATTCCGGCCACCCCATGCCTCAGATTAAGGCGATGTTTACTCATACACGTCACATATGACCCATGGATCGTTGTTTTAAAGCATCAAAACATTTCAAATGCGATTGTTCAGTTTTGCGTATGTCAGTTGTTCTTTTCACTTATAATCCTGTCCATTTTAAACAAAAGAGAGACACTGTGAATGGTGTCAGCCACACCATGCCTTGGATTGAGGCGGGGTTGACTCTTACACGTCACATATTACCCATAGATCGTTGTGCTAAAGTATCGACACAATCCGAATGCTTTTGGTCGGTTTTCTGTATGCCAGTTGATGTTTTTCAATTAAAATGACGTCCTTTGGAAACTAAAGACAGACACTTTGAGTGGTGCCGGCCACACCACATCTCAGATTGAGGTGGGGTTGATTCGTACGCGTGACATATGACCCATGTATAGTTCTCCTAAAGTTTCAATTTAAACCGAATGTGTTTGGTCGGTTTTCCGTATGTACTTAAAATGTTGTCCATTTTAAACAAAAGAGAGCCACTTAGAGTGATTCCAACCACACCGTGCCTCAGATTAAGGCGGGGTTGAGTCGTACATGTCACATATGACCCATGGATCTTTTTTTTAAAGCATCAACACATTTCGAATGCGTTTGGTCAGTTTTGCGTATGTCACTTGTTCTTTTCACTTATAATCATGTCCATTTTAAACAAAAGAGAGACACTGTGAATGGTGTAGGCCACACCGTGACTCGGATTGAGGTGGGGTTGACTCTTACATGTCACATATGACCTATGGATCATTTTTCTAATGTATCGACACAATCCGAATGCGTTTGGTCAGTTTTCCGTATGCCAGTTGATGTTTTTCAATTAAAATGACATCATTTTGAAACAAAAGACAGACAATTTGAGTGGTGCTGGCCACACTACGTCTTAGATTGAGGCGGGGTTAATTCGTACACGTCACATATGACCCATGGATCGTTCTCCTAAAGTTTCAATGGAAACCAAATGCGTTTAGTCAGTTTTCCGTATGTACTTAAAATGTTGTCCATTTTAAAAAAAAGAGAGCCACTTAGAGTGATTCCAGCCACACCGTGCCTCAGATTAAGGCGGGGTTGACTGGTACATATCAAATATGACCCATGGATCATTTTTATAAAGCATCAACACATTTCGAATGCTTTTGGTCGGTTTTGCGTATGTCAGTGGTTCTTTTCACTTATAATCCTGTCCATTTTAAACAAAAGAGAGACACTATGAATGGTGTTAGCCACACCACGCCTCGGATTGAGGTGGGGTTGACTTGTACACATCACATATGACCCATGGATCTTTGTGCTAAAGTATAGACACAATATGAATGCGTTTGGTCAGTTTTCCATATGCCAGTTGATGTTTTTCAATTAAAATGACGTCATTTTGAAAAAAAAGACAAACACTTTAAGTGGTGACGGCCACACCACATCTCATATTGAGGTGGGGTTGATTCGTACACGTCACATATGAAACATTAATTGTTCTACTAAAGTTTCAATGGAAACCGGATGCGTTTGGTTGGTTTTCCGTATGTACTTAAAATGTTGTCCATTTTAAACAAAAGAGAGACACTTAGAGTGATTCCGGCCACATTGTGCCTCATATTAAGGTGGGGTTGACTCATACACGTCACATATGACCCATATATCGTTTTCCTATAGCATCTACACATTTCGAATGCGTTTGGTCGGATTTGCGTATGTCAGTTGTTCTTTTCACTTATAATCCTGTCTATTTTAAACAAAAGAGAGACACTGTGAATGGTGTCGGCCACACCGCGCCTCGGATTGAGGTGGGGTTGACTTGTACATGTCACATATGACCCATGTATCGTTGTGATAAAGTATTGACACAATCCGAATGCGTTTGGTCGGTTTTCCGTATGCCAGTTGATGTTTTTCAATTAAAATGACGTCCTTTTGAAATAAAAGACAGACACTTTGAGTGGTGCCGGCCACACCGCATCTCAGATTGAGGCGGGGTTTATTCCTACACATCACATATGACCCTTGAATCGTTATCCTAATGTTTCAATTGAAACCGAATGAATTTGGTCGGTTTTCCGTATGTACTTAAAATTTTCTCCATTTTAAACAAAAGAGAGCCACTTAGGGTGATTCCGGCCACACCGTGCCTCAGATTAAGGTGGGGTTGACTCGTACATGTCACATATGACCCATGGATCATTTTCCTAAAGCATCAACACATTTCGAATGCGTTTGGTTAGTTTTGTGTATGTCAGTTGTTCTTTTCACTTATAATCCTATCCATTTTAAACAAAAGAGATACACTGTGAATGGTGTCAGCTACACCGCACCTCGGATTGAGGCGGGGTTGACTCGTACACGTCACATATGACCCATGGATCGTTTTTCTAATGTATCGACATAATCTGAATGCATTTGGTCGGTTTTTCATATGCCAGTTGATGTTTTTCAATTAAAATGGCGTCCTTTTGAAACAGAAGACAGACACTTTGAGTGGTGCTGGCCACACCGCATCTTAGATTGAGGTGGGGTTGATTCGTACACGTCACATATGACCCATAGATCGTTCTCCTAATGCTTCAACGGAAACCGAATGCGTTTGGTCAGTTTTCCGTATGTACTTAAAATGTTGTCCATTTTAAACAAAAGAGAGCCACTTAGAGTGATTCCGGCCACACCATGCATCAGATTAAGGAGGGGTTGACTCGTACACGTCACATATAACCCATGGATTGTTTTTTAAAGCATCAACACATTTCTAATGCATTTGGTCAGTTTTACATATGTTAGTTTTTCTTTTCACTTATAATCCTGTCCATTTTAAACAAAAGAGTGACACTGTGAATGGTGTCGGCCACACCGTGCCTCATATTGAGAGGGGGTTGACTCATACATTTCACATATGACCCATGGATTGTTTTGCTAAAGTATCGACACAATACGTATGCGTTTGGTCGGTTTTCCGTATGCGAATTGATTTTTTTCAATTAAAATGACATCCTTTTGAAACAAAAGATAAACACATTGAGTGGTGCCGGCCACAACGCGTCTCAGATTGATGTGGGGTTGATTTTTACACATCACATATGACCCATGGATCGTTATCCTAAAGTTTCAATGGAAACCGAATGCATTTGGTCAGTTTTCCGTATGTACTTAAAATGTTGTCCATTTTAAACAAAAGAGAGCCACATAGAGTGATTCTAGACACACCGTACCTCAGATTAAGGCAGGGTTGACTCGTACACATCACATATGACCCATGGATCGTTTTCCTAAAGCATCAACACATTTCGAATGCGTTTGGTTGGTTTTGCGTATGTCAGTTGTTCTTTTCACTTATAATCCTGTCCATTTTAAACAAAAGAGAGAAAATGTGAATGGTGTCAGCCACGCCGCTCCTCGGATTGAAGCAGAGTTGACTCTTACACGTCACATATGACCCATGGATCGTTGTGCTAAAGTATTGACACAATCCGAATGCATTTGGTCAGTTTTCCGTATGCCAGTTGATGTTTTTCAATTAAAATGACGTCCTTTTGAAACAAAAAACAAAATATTTGAGTGGTTCCAGCCACACCTCATCTCAGATTGAGGTAGGGTTTATTCGTACATGTCACATATGACCTATGAATCGTTCTACTAAAGTTTCAATGGAAACCGAATGCGTTTGGTCGGTTTTCCGTATGTACTTAAAATGTTGTCCATTTTAAACAAAAGAGAGCCACTTAGAGTGATTTCGGCCACACCGTTCCTCATATTAAGGAGAGGTTGACTCATACACATCACATATGACCCATGGATCATTTTCCTAAAGCATCAACACATTTCGAATGCATTTGGTCGGTTTTGCGTATGTTAGTTGTTCTTTTCACTTATAATCCTATCCATTTTAAACAGAAGAGAGACACTGTGAATGATGTTAGCCACACCATTCCTCATATTGAAGCGGGGTTGACTCGTACATGTCACATATGACCCATGGATCATTGTGCTAAAGTATCGAGGCAATCCGAATGCGTTTGGTTGGTTTTTCGTATGCCAGTTGATATTTTTCAATTAAAATGACGTCCTTTTGAAACAAAAGACAGACACTTTGAGTGGTGCCGGCCACACCACATCTCAAATTGAGGTGGGGTTGATTCGTACATGTCACATTTGACCCATGGATCTTTCTCCTAAAGTTTCAACGGAAACCGAATGCCTTTAGTCAGTTTTCCATATGTACTTAAAATTTTGTCCATTTTATGAGAATCCTCATGTGTCTATTAGTGGAATGGTATTTACTTAAAATATTGTGGAAATTTATATAAAATATTTTTATATCATTCTTAGTATCGATTAGATTTTAGTTTTTCATGCTACGAAACATTTTGGAGCTAACAATGTCATGCCCAATGAATACATCTCTTTTATAACATACCAAGAATCTATGATATTGATTTGATGTGTAAATGTGATTTACATTGATTATCATGATGAAAATAAATAAAATATATATTATATATTTTCTATTAGTAAATGAAATCAAGGAGGGTGGGGGGGATGTCTGGTCGGGCTGTCTGGGGGGCTGTCCGGGGGGCTGTCCGGGGACCAAGGAGGAGGGTGGGGGGGGGGTGTGCGGGTGGGTGTCCGGGTGGCTATCCGGTGGGTGTCCGGGGGGCTGTCCGGGGACCAAGGAGGAGGGTGGGGGGGGGGGGGGGGGCTGTGTGGGGTCTGTATGGGGGTGTTTGGGGGGGTTTTTCGGGGTCAAAGGAGGAGGGTGGGGGGGGGGGGGGCTGTCTGGGGGGCTGTCCGGGGTCCAGGGAGGAGGGTGGGGGGGCTGTCCAGGGGGTGTTCAGGGGGTTGTCCGGGGTCCAAGGAAGAGGGTGGGGGGGCTGTCTGGGGGGATGTCCGGGGGGATGTCTGGGGGGCTGTCTGGGGGCTGTTCAGGGGGTGTTCGGGGGGTTGTCCGGGATCCAAGGAAGAGGGTGGGGGGGCTGTCAGGGGGGCTGTCCAGGGGGCTGTTCGGGGTCTAGGGAGGAGGGTGGGGGGGGGGGGGGGCTGTCCGGGGGACTGTTCGGGGGGCTGTCCGGGGGCTGTCCGGGGGGGTTTCCAGGGTCCAAGGAGGATGGTGGGGGGGTTGTCCAGGGTCCAAGAAGGAGGGGGGTTCCCAAACACACAACCACTAAAAGAGAACAACATCCATAAAAATAGATAATATATAAAAATAACTAAACTCCAATACTATACTACAAGTCTAGATAAAACCAACAACTATAATAGATTAAATATAAAATCTCAGTAATATTAGTCAAAAATATAATGGATCAATTTTCCCCACATTACCATCACCATCATCATCACCCTCGTCCTCGTCCCCATCATCGTCCTTGCCCTCCTCCTCCCCCTCTCCCTCCTCCTCGCCCTCACCACCCTCCCCACCCTCCTCCTCTCCCTCCTCTTCCGAATCAGACTCCTCGCCATCATCATCGTCAAGATAGAAATCGTCCTAACCACCACTATAACTGACACCTGATGCACCATATATAGAAGGTATCGACGACATATACTCATCAAAAGTTGTGCTGGCCTCTGCTGTAAGTGTTGGACGTAAAACTTCAATAAATTTCATAAACGCACTGTTTTCCCTAGAAGACTGTTCTGCCGTCTCTGTGGCCCTTTTCTCAGCATGTTCTGCCTATTACCTAACTTTCTGTAGCTCGGTGGCACTACAGCTCATACTTGAGGAGGGTCAATACCTCATCGGGGCTATCCTAGGTCGGCAATGTACTCTGCCAGGATGCTCCTCTCCCAACACCTGCTGTAAGTGATCTGTTGGCCCAAAATTGTCTGGTTCTTGGGCATCGAGGGCCTCTAAAGAAAACTATTACAAATATAAATATATTATTAAGTAGAAAATAGATATTAAAATATAAAATCAACAGATTAAAACTTACAATCTGCTGCTGAGTCTCTTCATTTACGACACTTCCATCCTTTTTCCGTCTACTCGAGAAAAACAGTTTTTCTCGAGGCACACACCCTTCAATATTCTGTATTTTCCTCTACAATGACATTGAAAACTAAAGTTATATGAAAAATTTAGAAAATGATTAAATAATTGAGAAAACAAAATAAAATGTAAGTCGTAAAGAAAACTTATAAAAAATTGTCATACCTGCTTCCTCTCATGATCCGACATCGTCGTACGTCCTAGTGTGTGGAGATATTTTTTTGCATCAATGTTTTTTTTCCAGATGATTCCTAAATAAAATTTGATAATGCAAAGAATAATATTAATGCAAAACATGAAAATTATTATTTAAATACCTCAAATGTAATTGATACCTTAAACTGGGTACTCGTCCAATGAGTAATCATTTGACGATACCGCTCTATAGAACAATCATCCACGACTGGTACCGACTCTAACTTAGTGACAACTCTAGCATCCCAGCCAATATACAACTCATGCTTATAGGCTCTCCAAATCTCGCCTAAATCCTATATACTTTCCGCTCGATCACCCTCACCATCGGGAAAATTAAATCGAAGATGACATCAAAATATTAATTCATATAAATACAAAAATAATTCATGGAATTAAATACAACATATTTTTTACCCATATCTCTACCCAAGCTCTATCCTTGACCTCATGTGGTAAATGTCTCCATGATAGTGGGCTGATGGAAATGATGTCGGAGTATTTGGAAAGCGTCGCCAAAAAACTCCGACATTGCTGCCCTGATTTCTCAACCATTTGGTTGTCTTCATTGTAATCCACCATAACCTGTGTGCATCGGTTCCACACCGAACACATGCGTGTACACCCCCGTCCCCTCCTCCTGTCATTATATGTATCTATCATGAAAGAAAAACAAATATTTTATCAAAACATGTTATAATGAAAATAAATATTGCTATAAAAATTTGTTAGGGTTTTATAAATATACCTGCGCCAGTCTGATCGCTGAGCGCCGCTGGATCCACAGAAACTGATGGAACACCCTGTGGTGGAACAGGAGTCGAAGACGATGGAATATAAAATCTCGGAGAGATAGAATTAGAGGGAAAATAAGATGGGACATCAGTATGACCAGATTCTTACTAGGGAGTGGGAATCATCATGGGATGTGAAAATGATGGGGCAGAAGATGCATAAGGTAGCGAAAACATGGGAGGCATAAATATCCTGTGTCCCTAACGACACACCAGGATCAAAATGTGGGAAAGATGACATGTCAGTGGGAGGGGCAGGGTCTAGTCGGGCATGCGCAGATGATCGTCCACCTCTGGTACGAGCCCTCCTCGTACCACCAGCCTGAGTACTAGGACCATCACTAGGCTCCTCATCGAATAAATGTCGACATATAGGTGGATCCTACAAAAATGTTTACAAAAAAAATTAATCACATGACATTATATATTATTTATATATATATTTGAAATAAAGTACTCACTATAGACACTAATGGTGGAACATCCATCTCCGCCATCCGACGATTGTTCTCCATCATTTTTTTCCTTCGTCTCTCTTCAATTGGCTGCATTTCCTGATTTTGAAAACAAATATGTAATTAATTAGAAAAAGGAAACTAATGTGTAAACAAAAAAACTAAATATATGAGGGAATAAGGGGATTCATTGATAATTTAGCTATCAATTGTTTTAAAAGAGCTTGAATGAATTTAATAAATCATACAAGTTGTAATGTTCACCAAGTTAGAAATATTGTTTGACTAGGTTTGAATACAATTCAATTCCAAATTAGAAAATGCTATTCAAATAAAAAAACAACCAATAAACATTGAAAGTTCACATAACGGTCAAGTCAGCTAAAACATATTTGTGATCAATACTAAATCAATTTGAATATTACCAACCTTAACAATCCAACTCGAGGTAAACCAAAAGAATTTAGAACATGGATGAATGATTCTATATATTTTCAACCACAACTTCAGGTTCACAATCAACTCTGAAAATTGAGCTATTGGAGTCATCAAAAGAAATAAATGGATTGGTTCCAATGGCAATAGGGACAGTGTCAATTCCATCATCACGATCATAAAAAATATGTCTTGGAATTACTTCAACTATGACACCAAATTCTGGTCGAAGTTGGTCTTTGACATAAAAAACTTGTTTAGCCATTGATGCCAACACATATGGTTCTTTGGTAGCAAGAGTGCGAGTCATATTAATTACTTGAAATCCACAATCATCAATAAATGTGCCATGTCTCGTCATCGAATCAAACCAATGGCATTTCATCATTGTGACTCGTCCATGAGAGTAATAATCCAATATTATTATTTTCTCAACGACTCCATAATAACCCACATTTTCAAATCGCGGTCTACTATCTGATGCACTGGAATAAAAATCTGTTGTGGCAGTAACCATAACACCATTATGTTATGTTCTCATATTCTTTTCTCGTTCAGTGACAATAAATTTGTACCCATTGATAACAATTGATTTACATTCACGAACCACTGTATTAGGACCAAAATCCAAAGATCTTATTTCCTCAGAGACAGAGTCAGTAGACAAACTCAATACCTGCAATATAAATGATTGTTAAACTTAATTAAATATTGAAATAATTAATTTAAACAGTAATATTTTTCCTTCAATTTTAACCAAGCAGAAAACTCTTTGCTATGAAAAGTCTCTCTCCTTCTCAAAGATAAATAACAATGCTTCCTATTTATCATTGTTTTATGTTCCCTGTAGATAAAAAATATGAATAGTTTAACAGATATATATGTAAGATATACATAATAAATTTAGTTACCTGATATAGTCATCAAACAAATCACAGTTGAACAAAACTGTGCGATGTGCCATCTCCCGCTCTTCATGGATTAATGTCTTCAATGTATATGATCCAGGAATTCATCCTGTTTGAAGAAGTGATGGAAAACTGGGTTCAATTTGATCATACTATTTTCTTCATTTATCATTGGTCTGTTCAATCGTGTAGTAAGATCAGACAAATACATCGAGCAGAAATCCATACATTCTTGAGCCAGGTAACCGTTCACGATAGAACCTTCGGGATGATTTCTGTTTCAGACATAAGACTTCAATGTGAACATATTTTTTTCAGTTGGATACATCCAACGAAAAGAAAGAGGTCCTCTGAGAAGTATTTCAGTGGGAATATGGATAGTCAGATGCAACATTCATGTGAAAAATGATGGAGGAAATATTTTCTCCAACTCACACAAAATTAATGGGGCATTTGTCAACATTTTTTGCAAGAAAGACTTGGACAACTTCTTAGAACAAATATCTCTAAAAAAATGGCACAACCGAATAACATCCACCCTTACATTATTGGAAAAAATATGACGGATTGCTATTGGAAGAAACTCATGCAGTAGAACGTGATAATCATGAGTCTTCAAAGATTTTAGCTTCAACTCTCTTCTGTTGACCCGTTTAGATATGTTTCTTGAATAGGAATAAGGATCTCTAATAGTCTCTAATACTTCCAAAAAATGTTTTTTTTCTGTAGGTGTCATCACATAAGAAGCACATGAAAGTTGCCATTTATTTTCACTGATACGCACAGGATGCAATTCTGGTCTGATGCCCCAATCCACCAAGTCACGCGGAGATCATAAATCATATTTTATATTCCCCTTGACATTTAGAAGAACCGAAAGCAACATTTCTCATATATTCTTTTCAATATGAATTACGTCTAACCAATGACGTAACAAATTGGTTGACCAATAAGGAAAATCAAAAAAGATACTCCTCTTCCTCCAATTGTAATAGGTTTCAGTTGAAACATTCTTTCTCTTTCCAGATTTCATTTGACCCTTCCCGAAGGAAAAACTGAAATCTTTCAATTCATTAAGAAAATCAGTTCTAGACATATGCTGAGGTGGATCATCGGTCTCTATGGTATTATCAAATCTTCGACGATTCAATCTATATGGATGATCCTTTGGCAAGAATCGTCGATGTCCCATAAAACTGAAACTACAATGATGTTTCAGTCTTATGGATCATGTATTCTTCATAAAAACTGGACATGATAGTTTTCCATTCGTGATCCATCTAGACATCATTGCATAAGCCAAAAAATCATTGATCATCCACATAAGCGCAGCACGCATCTGAAATATGTCTTTCGAACATGCATTGTATGTGCGCACACCCACATCCCAAAGAAGTTTCAACTATTTTATTAAAGGTTTCATGTATACATCAATATCAATGCTGGGATTAGAAGGACCAGATATGAGTATACTCATGAAAGTGAAAGGTTTTTTCATACACAACCATGTGGGAAGATTATAAATGTGTATAAAAACTGGCAATGTGCTGTGCGAAGTAAGCATATGCCCAAATGGATTAAAACCATCACATGAAAGACCCAACCTCACATTACGCACATCAGCTGCAAAATCAGGATGTCGAGCATCAAATCTCTTCCATGCAAATCCATCTGCAGGATGAACCAACTCATCATTAGTATTCTTTCTCTCGGTATCATTCCATATCATTTTTATTGATATGTCATCAGACATAAAAAGATTCTGGAGTCTGGGGATCAATGGAAAGTGCCACATTACTTTCTGTGGAATGCGGGATGGTGTTCCATCAGATTTTGACTTCCAGTGGGATGTGCCACATTTTATACAATCATTTCGTTCAGCAGTTTCCTCCCAGAATAAACTACAATATTTCAGGCAAGCATGAATTTTGTTTCTTGAAAATCCAAGTTCCTCAACTAACTTCCATGCCATATAGTGGTTTGAGGGAATATCTACATCATATGAAAGTAAATCCTTCAAGAGGGTAAGAATGTAATCGATTGTTGTATTAGAAATCCCATACATAGTTTTCCCATGAAACAATCGGATTAAAAATTCTAGCTTTTTCATTTTATCGCATTGTCGATATACTAGAGTCATGGAAACATCATTAAATTTTTTCACCCTATCAATATCATCATTTTCACTAGATGCATCAGCTATCCTCATATCGAAGTCTTCTTGAGTCGAAATCCTTTCTTTTTCATGATGAAGAATAAATGGAAACTGATCATCTAACAAATTCTCCATTCCAGTCCTTTCATTTCGATCATCACCAATTTGAGATTTCATTTTCTCCCCATTGTGATACTACACAAATTAGTTTTCTTGAAAACCATTTTTGGTTATGTGGTAGCTGACTTCTTCATGGCTCAACCAAGGTCTACCAACACAATTGGAACATGGGCAGTGTATGCGACCACTATCTGAAGCATTGTGAAATGAAAAATCTATAAATCTCTCCAATTTGTTTTGAAAATTGCCTGAGATCCGATCAGTTTCATACATCCAACTTCTGTCCATTCTATAAAAAGAATTTATATAAGTAATTTTGTCATAAAAAATTCAATAGGATAGAACTTTAATAGAAAATACATTTAAGTAAATGATAAAGGAAGAAAATAATCAAGGTATCAACTACACATGTGAAAAAAACATACTAATGTGTTATTGAAAAAACGTAAAACCAACAAGAACTTAATGTGTTATCACATCACAGCATGCCTCATCCCATAACCATATTAGTAGGGTATCATGAACATGAATAAAATCAACCTTGTGCCATCCTCCTACCCTACATGAACCCAACCATATTCCACATCTTATTATATCCTTATCACATCGCACCTCACCTGAAAACACTAAGGAAATCATAGTACATCTCACCTGAAGACACATGGACAATCACATCGCATCTTGCCTAAAAACACATGGTCAATCACTTATGAAGGAAGATTAGGGAAGAAATGGTAGCTATACAACCATATAACCACCATCCTAGATATTAGAAAAAATACCCATAACTCAAAACCTCTGATTGTTGGTAAGTTTATCCAACTCTGGTTGGGAATGTGTAGAAATAACATAAAATACATGATATATATATAGCACAAAATACCCAACCTATGGGTTCACATTAACTACATAATCACACACTTCACTACTACCATACAACACATAAACCATCACAACCACTTTCACTACTATATGCAACACACCACACCACCACCACACAAGGCGCATAGCATTTACCACTTTCATTTATAAGCCACTTCATTCACACTTACATTTTCCATTAATTTAATGTTAAATTAATTAAATCCATTTACCACACATCCATTTCTATTCCATATCATTTATTTACTATCTTGTTTTTTTGTTTTAACAGCATAATTTATTCCATAGATGACCAGGAAACTAATAAAACCACCACACAACAACTTACCATCTCACAATAACCATCGTCGCCATGTTACATCGGCCAACCATCTCACCAAAACAACCACATATCACAACAAAAATATTGGACATCACAAACCACCGCACAACCAAAACCACCTCACCACATCATACACCACAACCTCATCACACAACACCTCCACACGACACAACACCACCACACATCATCACTATCACAAAACTTCACATGTCACATCCATGCCCACTAACCATCACATTACAACTCCACATATCACAAATCCCAACTAGTCACCTCAATCACCATAAAAAAGCCTACAACATACAATGAAACACAACAAAAAACCTCTCATAGAAGCAACATACCCCAACTTCCACAATTTATTCATGTTCTTTTATTACATTACCCCTTTATTTAGCATGGACATTATAACACAAATGACATTCCATGGGAAACTAATTAATTAACAAAATATTCGTTCATTTACATATTTTTCACGGTGAAATCACATCAAAATCCAAACTTAATACTAAAATATTATATCAATAACAATAAAAACAAGGTAGCATATGTGTATAAAGAATAAAATACCTGATTTGAGATGATTCAGATGGTTTTTCACCTGTTCGGATGGGGGAGTTCACGAGAGGAGCATAGCGCTAGATTGATTTTAGGGTTCTGTCACGAATGGGGGAGAGCAGTGGCCCGACTGTATTTGGGGAAAACCTTTACCAACGGTTTTTAAAAACCATTGGAAAATGGTTGTTCAGGGTAACCTTACCCAACGGTTCAATAGAACCATTGGCAAAGGGGTACCCTTTCCCAACGGTTTCATAAAACCGTTGTCAAAGGGGTAACCTTTCTCAACGGTTCTAGTGAACCATTGGGAAAGGGTTCCCTAAACCTTCTTTACCAACGGTTTAACCAAACCGTTGGTAAAGAACTGTTGGTAAAAACCACATTTCCAGTAGTGGTACCTCGAACAACCTCTGGACCTGTTCGAACTACTGCCTCTGCGACGTGCAACTGCCAACGTCCAACCCCTCTTCCCCTCAGCCGTTGAACACCTCCCTGACCATGCCCTAGTCGAGGTACCTGAGGAGCGCCTTGAGGTCGGCATCCTCTGGCACTTTCCACCCTCAGTGGAGCAGGAGATCCCTGCCCTTTCTCCTGGAAAGGCCTATATAGAAACTAATACTGCTGAGGTGGGCACTAAATCTTCCCTCCCCCACTGTACTACACTCGATCAGGGAAATGATTCCAAATATTCCCATGACTGCCACAGACAAAGCACCTCAGTCCTAGTCCCATGGGGAAGGGGCGAGGACTGAGAGATCAGAACTAGAACTGCTAAGGTTAATCCCTGTTGGCCGAAACCTAGAAGGCCCTGACACTAGAGACATACTGCTAACGACCTTCCCCTTTGACAAACTTAGAAGAATCCACTCATGTGGTGCACCTCCTTGAGAGTTCATTATTTTTACTACCTCATCCTTCTTCTAAACTTATAGGTACGTTGGCAGAGTAAATGGAGTGCTGACATACTGAAGAGAAGGTCAGAGTGCCTCCTCCAAGCGTATTTACCATGATTCCTCATCTAGAAAGAGATACGAAGAAAAATGAAGGAGATCCTTAAACTTGATCTCCATTTCTCTCACCGAAATACTCCCTTACTGGAGGGAGAGAAGCTCCTTCTTCTTCTCCGCCTTTATCATGGAAGAAAGGAAATGTGCATGAAACTCCATCTCAATGTCAGCCTTGAGACATAAGTCTCCTTACTCTCCCTAAGGTAAAGCATCCACCACTGACGTACCGCTCCTCATATCTATCTTACTGCTAGAGGAACCAAGTACTCTGTTGGAGCCCGGATAAATATGAAAGTGATCACCAGATCCTCGAGCTAGCTCTCTATATTCATTTCCGAGATGCTACCCACGTACTTTCCCAATGTCTGCCGCTGGAAGGCACTAAGGGTCTTCTGCCACTGGTCATCCTCCTCCTCTCAATCAGATCTCTGTTGATCAACCAGATCAACCTGATAGACCTCTATTTCTCATACCACTCATGGATGATGTCCAGGTTTTATAGCTAAAAAAGAAAACAAGATACTCCTAAGCCCGGATAGTGTGGAAATTCCCAACTCTTTATTTAAAATTAAATTTCCCAAACTCCCAAAAAACACTAGAACACAATTCATTATGATGCATGTAGCTTTCTTAGGGTCTCTACTGTACAATCGGTGTAGCCTCTTCTGGTCATTCAGTAGGTCGAGAGTCCTTGAATTGGATCATGGGGGGCCCTAAAATCCTGTATCCTGCACAATCTTCCCTGGAATATTTCACACACCAAGATTTTTTAACACAGTTTCCCTACCATCCCATGAAATCCTCACAGTTCCTAACCACAAAATCCATCCTATCTCTCAACCATCGTCCTTGGATACCATTATATCACAACCCTCCTTCTTCAAGATGAGAGAAGGGGCGATAAAGTGCCCTGCCCATCCTTCCTCAAGATGAAGGAGAGATAATGACCTTGATTCCTGCCTTTAGTAGGCCCTAGAGTGGTTACTAGTTACAATGATATAGAATCTCACATAATTTGGAAGGAATTACCCTTTTTATTAAATAATATCGGGAGATAAGATGGTAAATCCCAACAAAACCAAATACTAAAGGTAAAATTAAATCCAAGAATCCATTCCCACATGCATTTTCAAAAGTAAAGATGATACTAAGTATGAAAAAACTCTCAAATAATGTACCTAAAGAAAATAAACTAAGTAGAAGCAAAAACTATCCCGACGCCCGAGCTAGTAAAGTCCATCATGGTCCTTAAAATCCTACTGGAAACCTTAAAATAGTTTTATATACGAAGGGTGAGCATACACGTATACTTGGTAGGGAAACTAAAGCTACTCATGCACATGTGAGGGAACATACTAATTCCCCTGTGAAAAAATAGTTGAACCTCAAGAACCTACCTAATAATACTAATCGACCCAACCTCACCAAGGCACACTCACCGAAGTAACTAAAGTTAATTAAAGTAATAATATAAGCACATCGACATTTGAGTACCCTACACCACTTTCCCACAGGTTAACTGCTCATTCCTAATGATCTAACATCTTGAAGCTGCCACTCTTCCCACATGCAGTCTCACTACCACAACCTATGCGTACATACTTGGGCCTCAAAATGCACACAACCATGCCTACAGGAACTTGGGCCATAACAACCACACACCACTTCTGAAGACACCTAGGACTCAACAACCACACACCATGACCAAAGAAACTTGGGAATCATCCTGAAGATACTTGGGAAAACATACTTGGACCACAAAAAACTGATCCCCTCGTCCAAAAAAAAAACATTTTCTTGAATAATATAAGAACATGGTAATCCTCAAGAAATTATAGCCTACCCAAGTATGCTCGAGCTGTAAGATCTTAGAAGAGGGTGTGAGGAAGAAAGTTAGTAACCAGCCATCCGTCCTCCCACCCGGATGTTGGGAAAGACACCCTCCCCCATGAGATGGGGGTGTTCGGCACAAGGTACTCAACAAGGGTGGGGTGTGTATAGAAATAACAAGGAACTACAATATATATATATATATCGATAATAAAACACTCAGCCCCAACCTGTGGGTTTCACATGAATAGACAACAATCCCACACCAGCACCACTTTTACTGCTACCCCTATATGTAAAACCATAAAACAACCAATTCCAAGCATAAAACCGACCCCCCTTTTTTTTGAATTTCCATTTATTTATTTAAGGGGATTCACTTTAAATTATTCCAACACTACCAGGAAATTAACAACCCTAACTATACCAAGAAACGAACAAAACCAAACTACAATCCCATTTCCCAACATCGCCCCTCAGTCACAACAAAACATATGCAGTTCTATTGCCTATAAGTACATCCATTCCAAAATCAATCAATATCATGGGTTGAGACACGAAAACACCCCCTGTACCACCCCACATACCAAGCCCATATAACCCAGACCAGGGCACACACCACATAACCACAACCATCAAACCAAGTGTATTCAAATTTAACTGATAGGGGTTATTTAATTTCCACTTTAATATAACTGAGGTGATCATATAATAGGTTTGATCCGGGGGAATCCCTTTATTTAAAATAATGTATGTGATTAATTAGATTTAATGTTACATTTGTACATCAAAACATCAAAATGAAACTGAACACCACCAGTGCACAAGAAAAGACCACTAATAACCATGATTTTCCGAAGGAATACAACCACAACATCCATAAAATAATCAAAGATAACAAAATAAAATAGGCAACTAACATCAAACCACACCCTGACCATTATTTTATTTACACATGTTATTTTTGGATCATATTAAATTCTTGTTTAATTCTTGTTTCAAGAAGAGTATCTAGCCATTCCTTATAAGGAAACATTAATATACCCACCCCGTATGATGCACAGTTAAAGAGAAGAAAAAGAAAGTCCCTACTTGTTGATCAAGGGATCTATGTTCCTTCTTATGCTAAGAACAATGGATGGGTTGACTTACTGGAAGAACTCTAAAAAGTATGAGTGAGAAGGGCTCCAACACATGCGCATGACTTGTATTGGTAGGAAGACTCTAGGCGTACCAAGAGAAACGAAAAGGAAGATGGAAGAGAGGATCTAGGCTTAAGAAGAATCCAGATCCTAAAATCAGGAAGACTATTTATAAGTACTTGAAAGTCAGATTGTGGTTTGACCATGCGGCTTGGAGGTTTCACACATTTGAATTAATTGAGATTTAATAATTCCCCTCATAAATGGTGGAGATAAAACAACGAACCTCTATGAGTTGATATATTAAATTTAAACGGAGAAAAAAATACGTAACAACAAGAAAATGGGAAAAATCAGAAAATTGGGTGAGGGGGTGTGACACTATTTGGCGAGACATCATAACAGTGCCACCGTAAATGGTCATGGTGCAACTGTGACGTTGCCACTGTAACGGTTCCACCTTAATAGGTTCCACCGTAAATAGTGCTACTGTGACAATGCGACCGTGAAGGTGTGAATGTGATGGTGCGACCATGATGGTGTGATTGTGACAGTGCCACCATAACCAGTGACACCATAAAAGTGCGAACATTTTGGTGAAACCATTTAGTGGAACTAAGTTTTTGGAAAACTCCTGGAGAAAGCCACTGTGACTCCCAAAAACACTAAAGCCACTAGATTTTCACAAAGGAAAGGCCTGGGGAAATCCAGATCATTATAACAACATTAAATATATATTATTATCTCCTCTCATGGCCCCCTCTACGTCATGGGGAACTGGCCTGAAAGACTAGGTGTCGTTACACTTGGGCTGCGGCTGGGGCAGTACATAAAGGCGCTCGGTGGTGGGTGATGGACCACCTATACCGTGTAACCCCTTGGTCCTGAAAACCCAATATACTTTTAGAGTCCCACTGGTCATGGGTGAGTTGGTGACCGATGGTGGCATCTTACCCCCGAGGTTCTGAGTTTGAGTCTTCACCTGGAAACATGCACTATATGCCATTATCTATTCTTATGGACGCCTCTACCCCATGTGGAACTAGCCTAAAAATCCACGTGTCGTTACACTTGGGAAAATAGTTTTGGGAGAAAATCAAGGCACTTAATGGTGGGTGATGACCCACCTATACCATGTAACCCCTTGGGCCTGAAAACCTAGTGTACTTTTTTTCCCACAGGGCATGGGTGAGTTGCTGAGCGATGATGACATCCTGACCCCGAGGTTCCAGGTTTGAGTCCTCACAATACAATGTACACTATATTCCATTCTCTCCTCTCATGGGCCCCTCTACCCAATCCGGAATTGGCCTAAAATACTAGGTTCCATTACACTTGGGCCTGTAACTGGGGGAGTACTTAAAGGCGCTCAGTGGTGGGTGATGGGCCACCTATACCATATAACCCCTTGGTCTTGAAAACCTACTTTACTTTTTCCCATGGGGTATGGGTGAGTTCATGAGTGGCGGTGGCGTCCTGACCCCAAGGTTCTCGGTTCAAGTCCTCACAAGACAACATGCACTATATTCCATTATCTCATCTCGTGGGCCCCTCTACCCCATATGGAACTATCTTGAAAACCTGGGTGACGTTACACTTGGGACTACGGTAGGAGGAGTACATAAAGGTGCTTGGTGGTGGGTGATGGCCCACCTAAACCATGTATCCCCTTAGGACTGAAAACCCAGTGTACTTTCTCCCACGGGGCATGGGTGAGTTGGTGAGCGGCAACGACGTCCTGACCCTGAGGTTCCGGGTTCGAGTCCTCACAAGGAAACATGCACTATATGACATTATCAACTCTTTTGGGACCCTCTACCCTGTGTGGAACTGGCCTGAAATCCTAGGTTCTATTACACCTGGGACTACTTATGGGGGAGTACATAAAGGCTCTCGGTGTTGGGTGATGACCCACCTATACCATGTAACCCCTTGGGCATGAAAACCCAATGTACTTTTTCCCATGGGGCACAAGTGTGTTGGTGAGTGGTGGTGGCATCCTGACCCCTAGGTTTTGGGTTCGAGCCCTCATAAGGAAACACACACTATATTCCATTATCACCTCTTGTGGGACCCTCTACCACATGTGGAACTGGCCTAAAAGCCTGGGTGCCGTTACACTTGGGCCTGTGGATGGGGGAGTATATAAAGGTGATTGGTGGTGGGTAACAGTCCACCTATACCATGTAACCCCTTAGGCTAGAAAACATAGTGTACTTTATCCCACAGGGAACAAGTGAGTTGGTGAGCAGCGGTGGTGTCCTGACCCTGAGGTTTCGTGTTCGAGTCCTCGTAAGGAAACACACACTATATGCCATTATCACCTCTCGTGGTCTCCTATACCTCATGTGGAACTGGCCAGAAATCTTGAGTGTCATTACACCTGGTCCTATAGCTGGGGGAGTACATAAAGGTGCTTAGTGGTGGGTGACGACCCACCTATATCGTTTAACCCCTTGGGCCTGAAAACCCAATGTACTTGGCCGTTGGGGAATGGGTGAGTTGGTGAGCGGTAGTGGCGTTCTGACCCTAAGGTTCTAGGTTTGATTCCTCATAAGGAAACACACACTATATTCCATTATCTCCTATCATGGTCCCCTCTACACTATGTGGAACTATCCTGAAAGCCTTGGTTCCATTACACTTGTGCCTGTGGCTGGTGGAGTACATAAAGGCGCTTAGTGGCGGGTGAAAACCCACCTATACTATGTAAACCCTTGGTCTTGAAAACCCAGTGTACTTTCTCGACTGGGCGGGAAAAATGAGGTGCTACCCACTGTACTAACGGATTGCTTTGATTAACCATCGCTAACTAGGCCATTACCCTCCAGGACGCTCTGCCATCTTAGCTGGAAATAACTCTTTCCATGGAAGGGGCTCTACCTTCATGTAGTTACCTCTTCGTGGGGGAGGGTGGGTGACCATGTGTGGAGGGTTTTAAAAGGTAACACATGGTAATTCCCTTTTAAAGAGAGAGATTTATAATTTGGAGGGAAAACATTCTCAGGAGGTGGTGGAAATGATCGATGTGGTCTGGGACTTTCGAGCAAAACATCATTTAATATTTAGGGGTGATACTGGACTATAAGGTGTAAAAAATAGTTATAAGGAATGATAAGGATGTCTAAGTTGATTAATGTTATAGAGGATAAAAATGTGAAGCTATCCATTTTCATTATTGAGGGACCAACATGAATTGGGTGGGAAATTATAATTATTAAAATATGAATGAGGGGATAACATGGTATGTTCTTCAGGTTATATTATTTAGGAAGTTTTATTAGGATACATTTAGGATGAAAAATAGATAGGAATTAAAGTACTTGAATAAAATTAATATGTATATTATTGATTATGAAAATATGCTATATTTACTATGTTTTTCTCTAAATTTTGGTATTGATGAGTCTATAAAATCCCATCATTTTGAGTATGGTTTAAAGATAAATCTTCTCTCATGAGTGAGACTCTTTTTTTACCTACCATTATAAAAGTAGAAAACAACACAATTATAGATGAGAGTGGTTTATAAAAGTACAAAAAAGAATTTATTTTGTGTAAGTGGTTTATAAGGTAGAAAGAAGAGAAAGATTTATGATTATTTTTAAGGCAATTAAAGATCATAGAGTTAGGAGTGAGACGCCCCAAACCCACACTCCAAGATTTGATGCTAAAAAAATAAATTTACAAACTGGATTTGATACCAACTGAAGTGACCCAAAATACATCATCCCTAATTACAATATCTATAAAAAATATTAAGTCAAATACATACCCAATACATTTTAGTTTTAAAGTATTATAGAATTATGGAAAACCATTAACGAAGAAAACCCATATCTTTCTCATCAAATGGATATTTTTCACACTAAACTAAGGATTCATTATTTTATAGTAAGTCTTCAACATCTCTAACAAACTTATATACACATGATACCCATCTATACATCTCATATGTAATAATCTTCTTCATAATGTGGGAAAATGGAAATATTAGAAGGGTGAGATGAAATACTCAATATGGGTAAACATAAGTTATAAAAATAGAAGATAAAAAGTGGTCATAAGATAAACATGTGGGTATAAAAACATAATCGAGGTGAAATGACATAACATAAAATAATTATACCCAATAAAACATATATCATAAGTTATGAATCATAACATAAAGATTTTGGAATAAATAAATAGGTATCATAGATTCATGGAATCATAAGAATTTTCTAACAACCTAAAACGTGAAATCATAAGCATAAGTTAGAGATCCTTTCCAATACAACATAACACAGTGAACAGAACACCAGAGTGGATTAGGTTTACTCCTAAATCCTTTAAATATCATCTCATGAGATATAAAACATTAATAATGCATTGGAGGGATGTATAATTTCATACCCATGAATCACATAATAATATATACATGCATATGTGTTCCACATAAGAAAAAATCATAATTTCAATAAAGCATAATTAACTTGAGAAAGAAATGAGTTTCAGAAATATTTACAAAAAACATGACCAGACACCATTCATAAAAATAAAATTTATGGTATAAATAGATCCTATCCTAGTTAAGAATAATAAATATTAAAGGATGTTGAAAAATAAAAAAAAAACCTTTATATGAAAATGGGATACTTAATAGTTTTAGATAATATTACAAAAGAATAGATTAATAATTGGTTTGGTTGAAACCACAAGTAAAATATCAAAAAATAAAAAGACCACAAAATAATTTTAAAGGGAAATATATGAAATATAACTATAAATGATATAGATATTTTATTGTTTGAGAGTAAAATGAAAGAAAAATAAGAAAAAAATTCTCATAAAGTTTTTGTAACATAGTTTAAAAAAACTTATATGTCACTTAAAAAATATATTTAAATGGTAAGAAAAAGGACATTGAAAACCTTAATTTTAAAATAATTATAAATATTAAAACATTTTAAAATAAATTAATTTAAAGATAATAAATGTGGACTATAAGATAAAAAATATACATAAGTGGAATGAAATCTCTTTATTTATTCTCCTAAAACATCAATCATTATTTTTTTAAAAAATAAAAAATTCACAAAAAATTCACAAAAAATTGGGAATATAAATTACTTTGTAAAACCATAAAAACTTGGAAAGGAATCATAATAATTAATAATGAACATAATAGTGAGAAAATTAATTTATGTATATAACATAAAAAATATATTCTTTTCACACATTTTAAAAGAAAGTCCAAAAAATGATCATTGAAAAAATATTAATGAGATAATTTTTAAACCCAAGTAAAGAAATTAAAAGGAAATTGAAAATAAAAATAATAAATCATTAATTTAGAGATAATAAAATTATTAAAATAATATAAAGAATATAAACATGAAGGAAAATGATTCCTCACTATAAAGAATAGATAAGGCCGACTCTACTTACAAGAAATTTTTTAGTTGAATTGTAAACGAAGTGGAAGTGAAAGGTTAATAATATATGAAAACCCCAATAATTGATAGTGTATAAAAAATTGATGGGGTTTAAGAGGTAAATATCATAAATTTTCTTAGATGGAAACTTATTCATGAAGAATCATGAATTCAAAGTGATATTAGAGAGAAAACCCATATAAACCAATCAAAATATGAAATATAAACCCATAAGGGAATAAATACTACCATAAAATAATAAAAAATGAACTTAATACATTAAGGTAAATATTCAAGTACTTGAATTTGAGTCGTAGAGGAGAAATTATGAAATTGAAGGACAACACTTGAAATAAGTGGATACTTTGAATGGAAATCCGTAACTTGTGAAGTAAGAATATATCATGGAAGATATTACATGAAATAAATTTAAATCCATACAAATCAAGTTAAAATAAAATAGAAATAAATCAGTGGTTATAATTCACATAATCTTGGGTGACATAGTCAATGAAGAAAAGATATAACTTAATTAAAGGAAATTGAGTTACAAATCCCCTTATAGGTTTAGTAATAAATTAATCAAAATAACATGGGAAGAGATAATTAAAAATAATTTTAAATAACATTAATAAAAGGTTATTTATGATAAAATAATTCAATGGATAGTAAGTGCATAATATCAAAGAAGAATATGTGCATAATTTGAAACCTGTCTCAAGGACTGGAAATTGAGACAAAGAACCCTTACCTTGGATTCTATATTTCTCAAACATTCTTGAAATTACTATATAATAAACTAATATTCATTAATAATATTTTTAAGAACCTTATTATTATTAATTAACTTTTATATTAATCATTTATATTCATTTGTTACAAATTTATTACTTATTTTTAGTTTATATTAATAACTAGTTTTTAGTGGTTGTAATCATTCCTTGTCTATTTTGATATAACAGTTCCATAAATTATTCCATTTTTATGGGTCCATAATATATATAATAGTAAATATACTATAATATAAGTTTCATAATGATTTTTTAAGTTCCATTTTCATTTACTGGGAGATTCAAGTATGGTTCTTTAAGATGAAATCTATAACGTACTTATTTTAGTAAATTTTAATGAATAAAAGGTAGTATGTTATTAATGAGTGAAATATCAATATTACCATTTTAGAAGAAAAAAATTACTTTTAAATATTACATATTAACATAAATCATGTTTCCATAACCATTCATGTTAAAAAAATTATATCATCGTTCATGTAGGTGGTTAAACCGTACCAAATAAGAACATACTATAGTTAATGGATGAGTATGATTAAAGAGTGATATTAATATAATATCATCATTATATAAGTATAATTATATTATTTAAATTATATTAAAAAGATAAATTAAAATATATAATAGGTTTATGGATAATATAATTGAAAAATAATGATAAGAAATTATTACTTAAAAAAAATAAATCATATCTCCTCTTGGAAAACTTCTTGACTTGAAAGGAATTTGGGAATTATACTATTTCTAGAAGCTAACCAATTTGGGAAAGAATTATTAATTAAGGAAATATGGTAGATTATGTATGGGAATTAAAATTTTAGGTGTGTCTTTTAAGGGGCGGTGGAGGGGTCCTTTTATAAGTGAGAGGTGTGGCAATTTTTGTAAATAATTATTACATAATATAAAAAGAAAAGTCATTTTACTGGAAATTGGATCCAAATCTGAAAATGATAAAAACAATAAGAGGTGAGATCAATAAATATTTCATAAACTCATTTAAATATAACTTTTATGACATTTTAGGGTTTTTACCTTTTATTTATCACTTTTATCTTATTTAATCATTTACCATGGTGACTAAATTTTTCCATAGTAACTAATTTTTATGCCTAAAAATGAAATTGATCATATAAAATAATTTGGGAATTTGTATTTCAAATATGAAATCCATTTTATTGAATTTAATTTCCATAGGGTATTAAAGTTAACTTCAATATAAGTACGCACAACATAATAAAAAAAATTTCTTTGAAAAAAGTATTTTTGACCATAAAAATGTAGTTATAGTTATTTTAGATAATATTATTGTTACCCATGATATTTATTGTTCTATAATTAAAAAATAGAGTTATTTATTTTTTAAATAAATAAAAAATAAAATTAAATATTTTTAATACTTAATTAATATAAAATGACCAAAATAGTTTTTTATTAGAATAAAATATAACTTATGTTCCAAAATGTCAAAAATAGGTTTATTAATTCAACATATTATTTTTAAATGAATTATCTTACTCATTAAATACCTATTTGTTCAATAAAAAGTTTTATCAATTTTTACACCATGCTTATATCATGATGATGTAATAAAAGTTATGGTATTTATAAAAACTATATTTTTACCATTCACAAAAAATAAACTTTTGTAGAAAAAACAAAAAATTTCACCCAAAACTAATTTTCAAATGACAAATAAATAAATGAATTTATTTTTTTCAAATTAAAATTATAAAATTTGGGAATTTAACTTTTAAATAAAAACATAAAATATAATAAAAAACATTTTTTATAGGAAAACTGACTTTTTAGAATTTAAGTGTTATTAATATTATTTATTTTAATAACCAATGAGTATTAATATATTTTTTTTAGATTGGAAAATTTTATTTGAATAATACTTTAAAAGTAATCAATTTAATTTAGGATATATACAGAACATTTTAAAATCAACAGTTTAATAAATATTCCTTTTAACATTAATTATTTTTTAGTTGTAACACCTCAACCCAAATCCCCTGGTCTAATACAGAGTGCTACCTGACATCATACACATCTCCCCATACACAAGAGGATATCGACTAGTGGTTAGGGAATGAATGTTTCCATGGGATTATTGTTCTCTTTATATTAATATCTATACATATTAAAATATATATAAATAACCCAAAACCATAAACAAAAGCTAAAAATAACATCCTAGATGTAACAATTGACATACAGGTAATACAAGATAAACCATGGGATTTCCAATTCTAGATTAATCCAGTGTATGAAGATATGAAAAATAAATAAAACACAATGATAAAAATTTGGAGCCCATCCCGATATTGCCTTCATATCCCAAGATCCACCTAACCAGCTTCCCAACATAGGGTCCTTTCCATTTACTGGATCCCTAACCATAAAGTCTGCATACACACCAAGATACCCATGTGGGGTGTGAGTATAAACCCAGTAGTACACTACCAATACATCCTTATGAAAATTTCTATAATATATAAAAGTTTATTCTATGACAATAAAGTAAATAAATAAATAAACAATCAAGTATTAAGCCACCGTATGCTAACCAAGATTCCATGAACCTTAGATCTTCCTACTTCGACAACAAGTTATAATGAATGTAATAAGTAGCCATTTCATGACTTAGACCATACCATATAGTCAAAAAAATCGACTTGAAAGATTCATATAATTGTTATATATCTGCACACCAACTTTAAGGAACAATTCCATTCCAAACTTTAATGGAAATTCACACTCCAATTTTAAATAGTATTCTTCTGGCTTATCTAATAAATCACTAATTCATGGCTATTCCTCTTTGAAATGATGATACATACACCCAAATTTTATGAATCATTATAACTTTTCTCATGTGCAAGAACATTCCCCATTGATATGAAGTGCTAACATTTATAACCATGGATTTTTTCTAATGGATCATGGTCACTCCCACATTAGACGAACATGCCATATTCTAATGCTAACCAACATTCCACACCGATTCATGAGCTATAAATCACATCATCTATGCTACCCCTATGAGGGACTAACTAGCCAGTCTAGATAAACTCGGTAGTCTTGATATCTGATGCAAAGTTTCTAAGGGATATACACACACCCATATATAAGGAATAACATAGAAATGCACAAACATTTCATATTAAGAAATATCTCATCACCACACATGAGTCCACATGTGAATCATATAATATGAGGGTATCATGGTATACACACCCACCCACACACCCACATAAAAATCATATCAAGAAAGGGTCGCATGGTCTATACATGCACCCACATGAAAATAATAACATACAACTTCTTACAGGGGCGCTAAAATGTAAGGAATTCCCACATCAAGAGTATTGATTCCCAACTCCAAGAATTTACACTTGGATAAATATAATGCACCAATGATCCTATGAACCACCCATAATTCATAATAGGAGGATTATAAAATCAAGATCCAAGAATAAAAACACAATAAGGGATATAATTTGATTATAATTACCCAACAAAAACCACCATTATAAAATGATATAAATCCAATCAAGAGAGAGAAATTTATCCTCAATAGATTTGGGATCTATCACTTTAATGATATAAGAATTATGTATTAGATCATATATAAATCCATAGTTATATCCATATCTTCCAAGATTTATTATTAATACCAAGGGAAAGAGATATTTTTGGATATATTGTCTTAAAAACACCGTATGAGAATCACCAAATTAATAGAATCTTTAACTGGTGAATGAGAGGTGAGAAGAGATCCATATTAACATTATAGGATACTCTCCATTAATTCCAGATTAATGAGGTTTGATATGAGAAAGGTAAGTATCAAATAAATGTTTCAAGGGAAAAAATGAGGCATCACTTTTGATTTAAAAGTCCTTTGGATCCCACCGGATGGCTAGTGGATAGCCCTTGGCTAGTCAGTTTCTTGTGGAAGGCCCAGAGCTACCACCTCTACCACCGACTAGTCTATAGAACTATAATGGATAGATGGTGGAACCCTGGTGGTTCTTGGTATTCTTCCACCTCTACCTTCTCGCTGGTGGATCCTCGGTATCTCCAAACATTGTAGTTGGTGCCACACCTCCTTAAACCTATGATCCTAGATCCACAAATTCCTTTAACTCAACTTTAAAAACTTGAAAAATAATAACCAATATATTTAAAAATTGAATAACAACATTCCTTAAAATTCTATGATGTTATAAATCTCCCCCACTAATGACTTTTCATCATTGAGAAGTATATTTAGTTTTATTACTCAAATAACTCATGCCACTGAGCCCAAAAATTTGATTCTTTCTCTTAAGTATATTCTTGGATATTTTATATGATGACACAATTCCAAAATAAGGGGTACTTTATTCCCTCACAAAAATTTATCTCTCTATTCCACAATCCAAATTGGATGTTTCATAAATGATGCATTAGGATCCAACTCAACATCCTATCTATCAAACACATGTGTTGGATAAATACCATACTTATGAAGGTGAGAAACATGAAACACATTACGTATAACTAAATACAATGGAGGAAAGTCCAACCATTAATCCAATTTCCTAATGAACTTGATGATCTTGAATGGTCCCACAAACTGTGGTGCTAAATTTCCCTATTTCCACAATTATCAATTCCCCAAATAAGGTGATATACACAAGAAAATATGATTGTGAATATTGAAATCCAAGGTTCATAACCTTTGGCTAGTATATGAACACTACGTTCTCTTGAAAATTACCAACCTCTTTAAAATTAACTGCACCCAATCCATGGTTTCTTGCACTAAACTCATCCCATAGAGAACCGACTCACCAACCTCATGCCAACACCTTTATGAATAAAAAGGCCGAACATAGAGAGCCTCAAATGGATCCATATAAATTGAAGACTAATTTTTTTATTATAAGTGAACTCTAATGAGGCTAGATGATCATATCACATTCCACTAAAATCTAGAATACATTCTCTAAGTATATCATATAGAATCTTTATTTTCATTTCTGATTTTCTGTTAATCTTAAGATGATAAATTGTACTCAGTATTTTTATAGACCCCACTTCCTTTTGCAATAATTGATAAATCATGACGTGAAATGATCATCTCAGTCAGAAACTATGCTTATATGCACTCCATGTAACCATACTATCTCTCATACATAGAGATTCCCTAGATCATCCACTGAATGTGTCTCTTAAATTGGAAATAAATGAGAAAGTTTCACTAGATAATCAACCAAAATCCACACCATATATTAACCTATTAGGGACCTAGGTAACCCCATAAAAAAAATCTATTATCACTTTATCCCACTTACACTCTCATATTGGAAGGGGCTAAAGTAATCCACTTGGTTGATGATTCCTAAACTTAATCCTCTGATTGGTAAGACAATAGGTGGTAAAACCTATAATATCCTTTTTCACACCCAGCCATTAGAAAAATTTTCTAATTCCATGATACATCCTAGTTGATCCTAAGTAAACTTCCCATGGAGAAACATGAGAATCTCTCATAATCTCTTCTATCATATAAGTAGGAACCTCTACCCTTTCATGTATATGAATCATATTGTTTTCATATAAACACCATTCTAGAGTTGGATCATTCCCTACCAAGCATTCCTACATTATTGAGAATTTAGGATTAGTATCTTAAATATAATTCACTTGGTCAACTTTGGAAGAAGTGATGAATAAGGTAGCATATGTCATTACACCTTGGTCCTTAGATGCACCCATCAACCAATCCACTAACAAGATCATCAACAATACTCTTCTTTCAATGATCTCTCTCCATGCTCTATAATCTTTCCACCAAGAGTATCTGTAAAAAAATTCCCTTTCCTAGAAGAACAATCCAAATCAAATTAAAATTTCTTCAAGTACTCAACCCAAATCAATTGAAAAAGTTAAATTATCCCTGAGAGAAGATATAATGTAATCTCTTGTGGTCTGTATAAATAAAAAATTTCTCATAGAATATATAATATCACCAATATTTCAAGGTATGCACCACTGTAACTATCTCTAGATCATGAGTAGGGTAGTTTATCTCATGGGGACATAGATTAAGAGACCCAAAAGTTAATAATTAATCATTATACATCAAAATAGACTCTAAAGGGACACCTAAAGAATCACCATAAACTCCATAACCAATCCTAGGCTTGGGTAAAATCAATATCGGAGTAGGTGTCAATATTTTCTTTAGCTCTAGGAAATCCTCTTCATATTGTTACATCCATTCAAACTTCACCACTTCTTGATAATACCTATCATAGGAATTATAAGTGGAATAATTCCTAAATGAACTATATATAATATCCCAAAAAACCAAGGAAACTCTAAATCTCAAGCATGTTTCTAGGACATTCCCAATACATAACCGCCTCTACCTTCTACGGATCAATAAAGATTACCATATCAAGAATTACATGCACCAAGAAACATACCTCATGGATTCAAAAGTGATACTATTAAATATTAACAAAAATCTAATGTACTTGAAGTGTATTTAACATGATCTCAAGGTGTCTATGACATGACTCTAAGGTTTGAAAATATATAAGAAAATCATCAATGAATACAATGTTTAAGGATTATAGATATGGGTGAAATATCCTATTCATGAGATACATGAATACTATAAGATAATTTACCAACCCAAATGGAATCACTAGATAATAACACAACCCATATCTACTCCTAAATTTATTTTTCAGTATGTTTTCCTCTCTAACCTGAAGCTGCTAGTAGAAAGAACACAAATCAATATTAAAGAATCATTAGGATCCCCTCAACTAAACAAATAGATCATCAATCCTTAAAAATATATAAAATTTCTTCATTGTGACTTGATTTATCTTCCTATAATCCACACAAACCCAAAGGATACCATTCTCCATGTTAGTGAAAAAAACTGGAGCACCCTAAGAAGAAGTACTCAGTCAAATAAATCCTTTCACCTCTAAATCCTCAAGCTACACCTTTTATTAATTCAACTTATATGATGCCACATAGTAAGGAGGAATCAATATCATCTACATACCTGGAAAGACTTCAATCTCAAATCAACCACCCTTAAAATAATAATAACTAAGAATTAATCTAGAAAAACATTAGGATAAAGATACACCAAGAGATGAAGAGAGGATGAAATAGTTCACTGATATCCAACATGAACTATAATTACTACCTATGCTATAATGGATCTAACTCGGATAAGGTATGATCCCAATCAAACTACCTATAAATCCCACTCTCTAGTAAAGACATGATTTTTTACCTTAGGAGTGGCAATGATCACTCATATTTAGTAATAATCTATGTGATATTGGTAACTAGTCAACCAATCTATACTAAAAATTACATCAAAACTAGTCATCTACAAAATCATAAAATCGAAATGATGGATATAACCAACAAACATTATAAAAAATTCTGGACATCTTTGAAGATGATCTACCTTCTTTATCTAGTGTATTTCAAGATAAATCATCTTGGGAAAGAACTTACTCAAAAATTATAAACCCAAAAATTGATCTAATATAAAATAATTGGAAGAACTTTTATCAAATAAAGTAGAATAAAGAATATATGTAATCAAGAACATACATCAAAGAGTCAAATTTCCCTCTATAACATTATCTAGAACATGGTCCACCATATAATTCTTGCTTATGTTAGATCTATATCATTACCCCATGGGTCCATGACTCGCTAGGGCCATTGAATTTTGTAAAGTCTGCATCCACTACTAAGGTTCCCTGCCCATAAAATAGTGTGAGATCCTTAATAAAATACATGATAGATTTGAAAAAAAGCACTAAAGATGACCTCAATTTCAACATCGATGACACTTCCTAATTGGTTTCACGAAAAATTTTATATAATGACCTTTTCACCCACAGTTATAACACCCATAAGCACTTCCTCCAATAGAGGGAGTTGAAGATCCCTTTACTTTGGATTCCCCTCAATAACCTAAAACATGCCTCTTGAATTACAATTTCTAATACTAGAAAAATCATCCACAACACTACTAGCTATGACACTCACTGGTCCACTGAGTGCTAGAAGAAGACACATTATTTTATACTCCTTCAGTCCCTTCTTGATAGTGAGAGCCTTGTGAAGCACATCAAAGTATGCTATCAAGTTAAAAATTTTAACCAAGAACCTTAGCTTTGGTAAAAGAAAAATCTTGAACTTACAGGACTTCTATGAGTCATTCCTAGAAAAAAAAGGAGTAAAATGAATCAAGTTTGTAAAAAAACATAAAAGGTAGACATTTTCATTGTTCATTATTGAATCTACACAAATGAATTTTTGAAATATAACTTAAGTGTTTTAGGGAATAAATCCTCAATAAAAGGTACTTGAAGGTCTCCCAAGTCATACCATCAGGCTTACTTGTATGATTCATCACACTCCACCACATTCGAGAAGGTCTTTGATGTATAAAAGCAGCTAATTCCACACACCAATTATTTAGAGCCTTAACCAAGTTAAAGATTCATTCGATAGTTTTTATCTAATCCTCAGTATCCTATGGGCCTTTAGTGCCTTTGAAGGTTAGGTTTTTATTGATCTATAAATATCAAGAAAAATTGAACATAGTCGGAATACCTCTATGGGCTTATTCTCCCAATACTAGCATTTGACAAAAGACTATAGTCTGAAGTAGTTCCACTATCTAGGCTGCCATAGCGACTACTGGAGAATTCTCAACTGCACCCTCTTGCACTTATAGAGGAACTACAGAAGCATCCTCCCTTGTTGGAGCATTATGAACCACTTTCCTTAGTGGTCCTATAAAATGATGTCAAGGAGAAATTTTCTGAAATTCCAAAACAATTCCTAGAAACTCTTTTAACAGCTTAAAACACTACATTACTTAATAAATCTATAAGCATATATATAAGAACCAAATTTTTAAGATTCATCCTAAGAGGCTACATATGTCTATGACACATAGCCCCTAACATAAACCTAAGGACTAAACCAAGTAATCAATACCTAAATGTTAGTCACAATCATACATATATAATAAGAATAACATTTTCAGGTTCAAATAATTAAACATGATACATTAGGAGGAAAAAAACTCTATTGTAAATTAATTTATTAAATATATATCAATGAAAAGTAATCATAAACATGACATGTGAACCTATGTTCCTACTCATTATGTATTAGAACACCCAAATACCATAAAACGTAATAACACAACACTGCTCATGATCAATATGAAACTATAAAATTACAATTGATAATAGAAATCCATTTGAGGATGATAGGATGTGATCATGGTCAACTGGGTTCTGAGGGATTTCCGCAAGGACTTACATTATCAAGATGTAAATCTAGGGTAACTATCAGACACAATTGAAATAGGAATTCCATGAATCTTTACAAATTCCCAAATTTAGGTTACTAATGAGTCTTCCATCATATTAGATTCAAGGATATGGAATAAGTGAACTAACTTCAAGATCCAATCCAAAATTACCCATATGGTTTCATATTTCCATACCATAATTGGTAGAAATATGAAAAAATACATAGCTATTTGGTCCTATTTACATATGGAAATAGGTAAAGAATTCAACATTCCAGCTGTCCATTAGTGCTCCACCTTGACTTGTTGATAGGTGAGGCATCTAGAGAAAAAAATCACCACTTTTCTCTTCATGTCATACCACCAAAACTATGATCTTAGTTATATATAAATATTCTGAATTTTTGTGTGAACAAATCTCTTTTAATGATGGTAGGAAGAAATTATTTTTTCTTAATAAGTTAGGGGAACTATAATCAGATATCCAAAATGAAACATAAATATTTTATTTAACGTCTATCCCCTAATGGTCTCTCCACCATTGAATTTTTACCTCATGGTTCGACATTCATGATTAGATGCATGAGTATCTTTAACATAATCAACCAAATTAGGGACAAAATAAACTTAAAATAAAACCATAACTCTACATTTCTCAACATAATCTAGATGCATATCAGCTATGACTAACATTATCTACCATTGATCTGAAGAATCTATAGATAACTGATTATATGAATTCCTAATAAATTCATCAATTACAAAATTTTATTTTCCTGATGTATACATTAAGTCTAAGTAAAAACTTATTAAATATTCTATCCATATGTGTTTCCTTAGATTTAAATCACTTTATGATAAAATTTTCATCAAGCTATTATGATCCCTGAACACTATGAAATTATCACAAAAAAGGTAGTGATGCCTAGTTTTCAAGGCATGAAATATAATAAATAATACCAAATCACATGTTGTGTAATTATTCTCATGAACCCACAAATGTAATGATCTTTAATCTATGACATGATATATCTGTATGATAAAAAAAATCCCAAATTGGGACCTGACACATCATAATAGACAACATAACATTATCCTGAATTCAGAAATATATGGATATGTGTTGATGTATAGTGAATCTTAAGCTCTTGAAAATATTTCTAGCAGTACTTGATCTATTAGAAAGGAAAATATTTATTTATTAAAGATATCATCAATGAGAAAAGTTGTGAAATATCATGAACAAGTCATTGGTAATATCCTACCAAGATGGGAAAACTGTGTATCTCAAAATAATTATTTGATGGTTTCCTAGAAATAATAGATTTTATCTTTTTAATATATATAGAAACACCCTTTTCAGAGATGATGTGGTAAAAGAAACATAAATCTTGTATCTAGAAATAACACTTTGAAATATTAACCTAAAGATGGCGTTATCTCAAGATACCCAACACGATAGCTAACTGTTGTTCATGGTTTGCCTTAGTCCTAGAATAAACCAGATTGTTATCGAATAACACCACTAAAATGAAGTCAATATACCTTTATAAGATCTAATTCATAATTTATATAATCACTATTAATGAATTTATAATACTAAAGGGTATAACAACATATTGGGCCTCTGGGCCACCGGTTTGGGCCTACGGGTCTCCAGGGCCTTCGGGTCATCAAAGGCCTTTGGGCCACAGGGCCCTTGAGTCACGTAGACCATGGAGTAGCCCAGTTCACATAGAACAGGCCCTAGAAGAGGACCAAAGAAACAGAAGTAGTATCCACCAGATGAAGAGCTAACCAGATTGGAAAAATGAGAGGGTATGGTAGCCGCCATCGGGAACATGCACCATGTAGCTTTGTACGAGGCAATGCTAGCCGATCAGCAATGCAAGGTGTGGAGATAAGATGATCAATGATGCAAGATGCTGGGAAGGGGTAGTTCGAGTGTCCTGGGCCTACGAGTCATGTAATGGGCATGGTATGCCTCTGGGTCTTTGGGTCATGTATTGCGGGTCATGTCGTGCCTTGTGCCTTGGGCCTACGGGTCATGTTTGGGTTCCCCTTCAACCCTTAAAATGGGTATTATCTATAATAAAATAAAAAATAAGGCATTCGGGCCATTCGGTCTATCCTATATGTCAAAATTGAAATTGGACTATTTCATGATAGGAGATCAATCATAAATTCTATTTCTTTTTTGGCTGGTAACATATGTAAATTATCTAGAAAGACATCAAGAAATTGAACAATGACTATTGGAAAATATTCATGTATTATTTTATCAATAGATTCCAAGGTAACCAATTCCAAATTTTAATATTTAGTCCTAACCAGTAGTACCAAAGTTCTTTCTCTACTTACTTTCACATCCCAATATCCATTAAATATATGGTTAATTACATCTGAAGATGTGAAACTTACCTTTTGGGAATGACATTTGATATTGGAATTTAAGGATGTCAACAAAAATATTACCAAAATCAGTTCACAGATATCCATTTAAAGAATAGAAAAATTCCAAACTAGTTCATCCCCAATGATAGTTATATAATATATTGTACACTTAAAGGCTCAAAACTCTCATTGTATGAGAGGTGTTTTATATTTTATGAAAGAAGGAATTATATCAACACATAAACCCATATTATCAACAATATTTGAATAACTGAAAGAGTGGTATGAATTTGTATCAATAAAGGACTGAGAAAGGGTATAATTCAAGAGAATAATACCTCACACTATCAAAGGAATATATTGATCCTCTATGATCATCTTCTCAACACTAAAAATTCTTTTTACTTGAATTTACTTGAACCTTGCTTCATTGTTGAGATTGAATTGAGTGATTAGTCACTGTCGTATTAGAATCCCCTTTATTTTCTTAGTTTTTATGCTGATATTTACTCTAGATAAGTCATCCAGTTAAAGCATAAGATGTTTTAGTTACACGAGATACCACTCCGACACCAAAATTTGGAGTGTTATGAAAAAAACACTGGATATTCCCCATCCGATTACACTTATGAAAAACTAATGGTGGTTCTATATAGTCTCACTTCATATGAGTAATAGATCCACACTATAAATAACCAGACTTGCTATTGGGTCTTATAAGAATGTTTACTAATTCCTTGGTTTGAGTCCGAGGAGCACCACCACCTCGAGAAAAAGGTGTCCCTCTTTTTCTTATTCACTACATTAGATTTCCCAACTTCTCCCATAGAGATAAAAAACAATTCCCCTATAGGATTCCCAACCAGATCTCTTTCTTCCATAGTTTACCTAGTAACCATCCCTGCATAATCTGTAATACATAGGAAGGCTATTTTAGTGAGAATCTCTAGACGTAAACCCAATTCAAAGATGCATGCCTTCAAGGATGCACTAATAGCTACTTCGAGTGTGAAAATAAATATATTCATAAACCTAGATTCATACTCTATTACTGATAGGTTACCTTGCTTAAGGCAAAATAAATCCATTTTTTGGGCTATCTTTAATGTGTGGGGATATAATTGTTTATTGAAAATTCTTGAAAGTTATCCTACATAATAAATTGGTTGATTCTATATTAGAAAACTAAATCCCACAATTTTCATGAAATATCATCAGTATATAGATTCAAAACTTGAATTTCATATCACCTAGTGTACCTAGGAAATCAAATATTCAATTCATTCTATTTAGACACACTTATTCTTTTTTAGGTTCAGAATCCTCTTGAATGATGGGTGGATTCAATTTCTGAAACTTTATGGAGTGATCTAATTTTCAAGTTTCACCATTTCAATTTACCCTATCAATGGTTTGAAAAGAATCAATGTTTCTTTGGACAATTTTTTGGTTCACTTTTGGTTCAGGTGAAAACACATTTTCCATGGACACCTACTGCTGATTTATACAATGTCTACCTAGTTCCATTTTCTATAACTAGGAAAAAAATTGATAGTTTTTTATAATCATATGATCATAAAAAAAAGACTAAAATCTAAAAACTGAATATCTATCTTCAATAATAATAACAATGTGTAAGTAAAATGAAAAAGGTACCTAAAAAATGGGAGCATCAATAGTTATCTTTTTTTTCATTTGAAAAAGTATGCTTGAGGGAGACAAGTAAAAAAAGTGAAAAAAAACACCATACCTCCAAGAGGGGATGGGGACACTAGAAAAAGGATTAAAGATTGTATCATGATGATAATAGATATCTGAAGGGGTTCTAGAGCAATCTCAAAGAGATAAACTAAGTTACAAGAGGAAGAGAAGTTTGGCAGAGGATTTACAAGTATCACATACAAATGTAACCAATAGGATGATCTCATCCTCTTATATAGTTGAAGCCTGAGGCTCCTATAACACATCATATTCATTTCCTCTAGTTGGTAAAATTCATTGAATGGTTTCAATGAATTATTAAAATTTCTTTAATCCACTTATAAATTAATTGTAACTGGTGAAACATTTAGGAGAAATAATAATAATAAATAAATAAATATTATATATATATATATATATATATTTATTATTAATATACATCAAATGAATAATAAATATATAAATATATATTTATATTTCATCATTCAAACATGTGTACATGAATCTCATGCATGTATATTTTAGTGCACATCCCAAAATATCCAATTTTTAATAAAATCTCATAAGACGTAATGCCCTAACCCTAGAAGCCCATACCTAGTGCATTATTTTATTACAATGGTATGATTACAAGGAATAAAGTCCTTAAGGACCGATCAGTTTAGCAGTTTTGAAAAAACTCAATACATACATGATACCCATATTACACAGGGAAATAGAAAATAAAGCATGATACATAATAAAATGAAATAAACTACATCCTTGAAAACTATTCCAATATTTCTTCTTCACAATATGGGGAAAGAAAATATAATAAGGATGATCTCAAATAACCATTAAGGGTAAGTAAAGTGTAATAATTAATTAATTAATGACAATAATCAACATGAAAAGGTAAATAGATGATAAAACATGCCATTTAATCAATAAATTGATAATAGAATGAATCTATAGATATGTCAAAGAAAAATATCTCATGGATAAATAATAATTGAGTATAAATGAGAAAAATTATTAATTATTCAATGCAATGTTTCCTAGGTACATATTATCTTTACCATCAAGACCTTTCACAAGAGATATTATCATATCAATTAGAAAACCATATTATTTGGCCAAGTGATTCATATCATGAGTATAATAATGAATCAAAGGGATATCTATAACCATTCCCCACATGTGTCTTACCTATCCAAACCATTCCTCATATCAAATAATAAATTCAATTAATAAACAAAATTCCTTATAAAATACATGTATTGAATAATGGATATATATTTATCAATAATTCCCCAGTGAAGGATAAGTAATAATAAGGGTCGTTGATGTTGATTAATAGAAATACCATTGAAATATCATTAAAAAATTCTTGATGAAAATAATATTTTAACATTCCAAAGTGTCCCATACCACTTTGAAACATTTGGAATCATATCCCCCTCGAAGGAATAAAATTAAACCAAAATTATTATATCATGATAATAAGGATATTTATGATATAAAATGTCAAATGGAAGTATATACACTATAAAAAAGTGAATTGGTGCATAATAACAAATAAGTCTCAATGGAATGTAAATTGAGACAAAATCCCTTACCTTGAGTGCAACTTATCACACATGTATTTATTTTCATGAATAATAAACTTATGTTAATTATTTACTTGATTCAGAATTTTTTTTAATATTATTATTACTTTTAATTCACCTTTTTCAATGTTGTATACAACTACATAAATTATTAAGTTTATGTTGGGTGTTTTGGCCATATTCAGTTTATGTGTCAAAAATGACTTTATAGGTCAACTATGGTCAACGGGGTCATTATATAAACCAATATATAATAATAATCCTGATATAATTATCATATTTATACATAAATTATATATTTAAAACCAATCATTAATTATAGTTATGAAAAATGAACCAACGTTAAAATCATGGAGATGGTAGGCCAAAGGTACGCATGAGTAACGTTCCAATTTTTCAATGATCATTATAGAAATATGGTAAGTAGCATTATATATATTTTCATAATTATAATTATATAATAAATAAAATTTTATTTAATCATATAAACTTATATATATATATATAATTATTTTATGTAATATAAATCACATCATGTCGAGGAGGTGATAGTCCACACGTCAACAACCGACATTATCACTTTTTAGTGTGTGAAGTGGGTAATAAAGAAAATGATATATTATATTTACAAAAAATTTAATTATTTCATAAATATCATATATATTTCATTTATGTCACATATTCTTAATTAAAACAATCCTTTATACATTCCATGTATCGCGTGAATGAATCACTTCACTTTGTGGAGGCGGTAGTCCACACTTTCACCAATGATGTTATTATATTTAAACAAAATAGAAAGCATAAAGGTATATGTTAAGAATTATATAAGAATAAATATATTATAAATAGAATATATATTATATATATAATATATAAACATATTTTCCATCATAATTCCTACCCATGATAGGTGCTAAAGAAAAAACGAACAACTTCATTTCGTGAGGTGGTAGTTCGCTGTACACAAGAATGGTAAGTTCATTACCCATTAGATGGAAGCTTGTGAAAGATTAGGTAAAATACATAGAATAAAAAAATATTAGAATATTGAGGATACTTAGGTTATTATATGATCATGTAATAAGAATAATAGAGAGGGTATAGAATGAAAATAAAACAAAAGAGCTTGAGGAATGATGTTACCTATTATTCGGGTAACTCATTTTGGTTTGATCCAAAGGAACTCCTTGGATAAATTTATGTCAAAGTTTATGCTTCTAGGATAAGGGGAGGGATTTTTAGGAACTATTTTGTTAGATATTTGTTTATCCGAAGTGTCTTTAGAGGTGTGAATATATGGAAGAGTGAATTTCATTTTATAGTGGAGGAGTAGTGGCATTCAAGTAAATACCAAAAAGAAAGAACTAATGGGAGGTCTACCTTACCTCATGTTATTCCAAAATGGACACATAATAGAGTAAAGTTAATGTATGTTCTAAAAAAATCTACAAAACACAAAAATAAGTTCATTTTTATATTTTTCTTCCTTAGTCTTTAAGTTTCCTTTTATTTTTCATTTCATTTTTTCATTTAGGTTACTAGTTTTCCAAAAAATGAAATTTAACCGTTAAGAATAAATTGAGGTGTGGTTTATAATAAAATATAGGTAAATATAATTATAAATATTATATCAAATTTACAAAATAAAAATCTCATGTGTGTTTAGAAATTAATTTTTAAATAAGCGCATGTAACTCACAAAAATACTATTTTAACCCGAACCATGATAATAATATTTTTACTATTTAGGGGTCTATATGTTCATTATAAAAGATTATTTAGTCCATTAATAGATCATATTTCATATTTAATAACAAATAAAAATCACTTGGAATAAGGTGGGTTTTTTATTAATTGAAAATATTTTAATAAAATATAACTCATTGTAAAATATCATTAATTTCAATTTTGACATTATTTATTTAGTTTTAATTTTAAAAATATAAAAAAATTATTGGAATTCAAATATATTAATTTCAAATATGTGTAACATTATATATTCATATAATTTTTTTATAAAACAATAATTCATTAAAGTTTCTTTACTTTTAATGATTTTAGCATCTTTTATTTTATTTAATTATTAGATAAATAATCCATGTGTTAGCATTTGTTACACATTTAAGGAAAATAATTTATCTCTAAAAATTAATGATAAATAATAATGATAAAAATAACTAATTTATATTTCAAAAAGATATGTATAACAAAAAATATGTTATTTTTTCCATATCTCGAATTTTATAAATGTTAAAGGTAAGTAAAGTTCATTTTTGTCTTTTTGTTTAACTTATCAAACATGGAACTTTTATCTAATAGTATCCTAATAACACATAAAATTAGAACCATGAGTTGATATAGTCTAAATATGGTAAACCAATTGATTTTTGACAAGTTTATAGGTCATTTTGGCTATTAAGTTTAAGGTTTAATCCCTCGTTAAACTAATTTTCTTCTTAATTGTTGTAAATTATTTTAATTACATTCATTAATATTTTTTGGTCAAAAACGAATTTGAAATTATTGTAAACTATAAATTATTATTATCCAATTTATGGAATATATTTTTCTAAATTCCAATCATATAATTAGTAGAAATTAATTTAAAATTAATCCCAGAGATGGGATGACAATATGGGTTTTTAAAGTAAAAATGTTCAAATGTTTGCTAAGTTTTTATATCCAATTTCAAAGTGAAACTGATTAAAATGATCTAAATTGTATAAAAAGATATAAAATTTTTCTAATTAATCTTTAAAACCAATAAAAAATATAATTTATCCTTATATTAAATTAGAAAAAAAGAAATTTTGAATTAAAATTCAGTATTTTTCAATAGTCATTAAAAAATAAAACTTTACAAAAAATACCAAAAATTTACCCTAAGATAATTTTTATGTTAATATTTGAAATAAGAAGTTTATTTTAACATATAAAATCAATAAAAGTTCCCAAAATTGGATTTAAATAGATTATCCATTAAAATGTGGTAAATCTATCTTTATAAAAGTAAAAGTTTTTATGCATAAAATTGGATTTGTTCTTATCTTATGGCTATCCAATCTATTGGATGAATATAAAAAATATTTTTTTAAATATATAACATATATATTTAATTAATATCATTCAATAATAGTAATTAATTTAATTTATTAAGATAAAACACCTTTGTGAGAATAAAAATATTCCCTTTATATTCCATTCGTCTTTATATTCATTAATAGGTAACCAATGAATTAGACTATATATTTTCATAATCTAGTTAATAATATTCATAAAAATACATTTAATGACTAGGTTATATATTATTATATTAAATATTAATATTTTTAATAATATATTATTGTGAGGTAAAACTATATCTTCTGTGTTACACAAGACATCGAGGCAAGTCATTTTTGCATGTAACACATCCTAAACATGATATTCCGTGTAGAACAAGTTAAAATTTATGTCATGTGTAACATAATCTTAATTTTTTTGGTATAATTCTAGATATAAAAAAAAATAATTTATTCTAAAATTAAAATATTATAAAGTCTTGGTGAGTTATATTCCTTTCTATGCTTGGTGTTGTGTGTCGCATATGCTATTAAATTCAATATTCTTACTTTAGAATTTCAGGGTGTTACATTCTCCCCAGCTTAATTAAATTTCATCCTCACAATTAAAACTTGATATTTATAATCAATTAATTGATATTTCAAAATAAATCATTTTTGAAAACCCCCCATTATAAATAGGGTTAATGACACACCTCATTAACACAAGGGAAAATGAAATTCGAAGGTCACAAAAAATCTAGGATTTTGAATAGTAGAACATTAGTGAAAAGATGGATATATAAGAAAAATCTAACTATCAACTTTTTATGGATAGTGATAGAGAACATGTTTAGATAAAAGTTTTTGACCACAAAACCATAAACCATAGGTGTGAGTAAAGGTCATTGATATCATTAAAAATGATGATAATAGGAATTTTTTTTAAGACCATGTTTTTCCAATAGTTGTGAAATTATTTCAGACTCTAAGAATATAAGAAAATATATGTTTGTATAAACATAATATTTTCCTTTGATTAATCCTTGAACAATTTCTACTTCATCTCTTAGCACAAGATGCTTCATAGGGTTAAGTAATACATTAACATCTAAAAACTCATCCAAAGATAAACTTAAACCATTTCATAAATGGATAAATTTTCTAAAAGATTACGATCTAACACTTTATAAGTAAGGTCATTAAATTTCTATAATGAATTTATCATTATCCTTCAATAAACATGAATTATATATTTAATCATCACATTCCAAATTTGTGAACAACTTCATCATGAATTCTCTTTAAATGTAGTAATAACTTGAATTACTATAATAATTTATTAGAAACATGCATTATTCCTTATTACTTAAGTAAAAAAAAATTATTGGATATATTCCATATATCTAAAATTGATATAAACTCCATTAATGATACCATAAACCACTTTATCAATAAATCATTACCTAGTTCCAAGGTAGTCATCAATAATCCAATTTATGTTGTCTAAAACAATAATTTCTTTATCCAATCATCATTATCTTAACATTAGGAACATATTAAGGGTTATCTTTCCCTCAACCATGTGTTTTATGAAAAGGTTTACTTTCCACGGAATAAATTTTCTTGGTAACATTCAACATATTATCTCAAATCCTTAACAAAGATGTACTACATTATAATCATCATATATTCTATAATTATTATAACCAATAGATCATTGATAAAACAATCAAATGAAATAATTCTTTAATAAAAAATAAACACATTAATCATTATTCTTTATCTATGGTAGTAGTATAATCTTGACCTTGATATATTAGCCTATTTTGGGGTATATTCATCTGACATATGAGACATTTATTTTTTAGTGTCCCATATCCTTGCAGTGGAAGCATTAAACATTATAATTTTCTTTCTTTACCTTGAAATCATAAACTTGGTGGAATCTTTCTCCATAATTATAAAAAACATCCATTCCATCCTAGAAAGTATTGAGTTGTTTCTTTACATAATTATCACATGTAGGAAAATAATTCTTTTTATTCTTCCCTTTATACATCTTTTTACATACCATACTATTATTTTATTGATTTCCTTCGAAGACATATGACTTGGAAAATTATTTACCTATCTCTTTATTACATGATACTATATCATAATATGATGAGAATTCTTGGGAGACTATTTCCTTTTGAAATATTTTCCTAATACTATAAAAGATATGATCCTTTTTACTCATTGTATCATATACATTGGTGAGGTTTACATTCCTTATTCTAGGATCCATTTATAAATGATGAATAAATAAGTTTATATCATTATAAAATATAATTTATAATAAAAAAACTAGAAAAATACTTAACATAAATTAAAAAATTTATTCGTAGCTAATCTATTAATTATAAACATGGTTTCTTGGAGACATTTTTTACTTTAAAATCCTTACTAATAGTTTGTAAAGAAAAAGGGAATTATCTTTAGAATATCCTTCAGGAGTGTTAAAACAAGTTCATAGTAAGGAATATTGTTGTGTACTAGGTAATGCAGAGTTAGGCCCGATGCACCTTGTTGGAGTTGTTACCCTTAGGTACAATTTGTTTCGCAACCACGTCCACTTGTAGTATCTAGACAGAGATGTATTTCTAGGAAGACCCACATAATATAAACCTTACCAAAATTCTAGAATGTTTTTCTATACTTATCCTCATAGTATATATTATTATTATGTTCCCTAGTTTAAGTTTTATAAATATATTTTCTAAGGTTCCTTATAAACTTCATTTGATACCAACTGTAACACCCTGACCCCAGAAGCTCGGAGCTAGTTCATTATTTTATTACATTGGCATGATTATAAATAATAAAATACTGAAGGACCGATTAGTTTAGAATTTTTACTAGATTACATACATGATACCCATATTACATTAGGAAATAGAAAATAAAAGATGATACATAATAAAATGAAATAAACTCCATCCTTAAATTCTTATTCAAATATTTCTTCTTTATAACCCGGGGAAAGAAAACATAATAAGGGTAAACTCAAACTCTCAGTAAGGATATTTAAAGTGGAACCAATAAAGAATTGATGAGAATAATAAACATATAAAGGTAAACAGATAATAATACATTCCATTTAATCAATAAACTGATAATAGAATGCACCCATAGATATGTAAAAGAAAAATTCTGATGGATAAATAATAACTGAGTCTAAATGAGGGAAATGATTAATTATTGGATGCCTTGTTTCGTAGGTACATGGTAACTTTACTATCAAGACCTTTCACAAGACGTTTTATTATATCAAGTAAAAAACCATCTAATTTGGCCAATAGATTTATCTCATGAGACAATCGATGTATCGAGGGGCTATCTATAACCAGACCCCACTATGTCATACCTATCCAAAGAATTCCTCATATCGAATAATCGATTCAATTAATAAAAAATATGTGTTATAAAATATCCATATTTAATAAATCATATAGATTTATCAATAATTCCCCAGTAGAGGAGAAGTAACAATAATATTTGTTGACGTTGATGAATAAAAATACCATTAAAATATCATTAAAACATTCTTGAGGAAAATAATCTTTAAACATTCCAAAGTATCTCATATAACATTGAAACATTACATTTGGAATAATAATATCCTTAAAGTAATAAAATTAAATGAAACTTATAATATTATGAGAATAAGAATATTCATGATATAACTTATTAAAGGGATGTATATGAACTATAAAAAGTGAATTGGTGCATAACAACAAATAAGTATCAATGGAATGTAAATTGATACGAAATCCATTATATTGAGTTTGACTTGTCACGTGTGTCTTTACCTTCCTGAATAATATAATTATTTTAATTATTTACTTGCTTCAGAACCTTTTTTAAATTTTTTATTACTTTTAATTAAACTATTACAATGTTATATATAACTACTTAAACAATTAAGTTGACATTAGGTGTTTTGGCCATATTAGATTTATGTGTCAAAAATGACTTTGGTAAGTCAACTATGGTCAAAGGGGTCATTATATAAAAAAATTAAGAATAATAATCATTAAATAATTATTATATTTATACATCAATTATACTTTTAAAACCAATCATGGATGATGGTTAAGAAAAATGAACCAACATTACAATCATGGAGATTGTAGGACATGCGTACGCATGAGTAACGTTACCATTTTTCAATGACTGTTATAGAAAGAAAGTAAGTAACATAATATATTTCCAGAATTATTATTATATCATAAATAATATTTTATTTAATCATATAAACTTATATATTAAATTATTTTTATGTAAAAGGAATCACATCATGTTGAGGAGGCGATAATCCACACCTCCACGACCGACGTTATCACTTTTTAGTGTGTGAAAAGAGTAATAAATAAAATGATATATTATATTTACAAAAATTTAATTATTTAATGAATATAATATTTATTTCACATATTTTTAATTTAAAAAATCCTTTTTACATTCCATGTATCTCATGAACGAATCACATCGCTTTGAGAAGGTGGTAGTCTACACTTCCACCAATGATGTTATCATATTTACACAAAATGGAAAGAATAAAGGTATGTTTTATGAATTAAAAATGAATAAAGAACTTATAAATATAATATATATAATATATAAAATATTTTTCATCATAATTTCCACTCATGATAGGTGGTAAAGGAAAAATGAACAACTTCATTTCACGAGGTTGTAGTTTGCTCTACATAAGAATGGTATGTTCGTTACCTATTATATCAAAGTGTAGGTAAAAAAATAATTATAAAAACATACTAATATATTTAGGATACTTATTTTATTATATTATCTTAGAATAAGAATAATATATGGGGTTTAGAATAAAAATAAAACAAAAGAGCTTGAGGAGGGATGTTACCACTTATTCAGATAATTTCTTTTGGTTTGCACCAAAGGGATACCTTGGATGAATTTATACACAAGGTGAGGATTCTAGGTTTATGGTAGGTATTTTTGGGATATATTTTGTCAGATCTTGGTTAATACAAAGTGTCTTGAGAGGTGTGAGGATGTGGAAGAGTGAATTCCTTTTTTAGTGGAGGAGGAGCGACATTCTTTTAAATACCAAAAGCTAAGTACTAATAGGAGGTATTCCTTACCTCATGTTCTTAAAAAATGAAAAAATAATGGAGAAAAGTAAAATTATGGTCGAAAATAATCTCCACCACAAAAAATATGTTCATTTTTATAATTATGTTTCTTAGTTTTTAAGTTTCCTTATATTTTTCATTTTGGTTTTTCATTTAGGTTACTAGTTTTCTGACCTTTGTAATTTAACCATTAACACTAAATTATGGTGTGATTTATTATAAAATATAATACCAATTAATTATAAATATTATATATAATTTAAAAAATAAATAAATCATGCGTTTTGGAAATTAATTTTAAAATAAGCACATGTAACACGCAAAAACACCCCTTTAACTCGAACTGTGTTAACAATGTTTTTACTATTTAGGGGTCTATATGTTCATTATGAAATATTATTTGGTCCATTAATAGAGAAAATTTTATAATTATTAACATTTAAAAATCACTTATAATAAGGTATTGTTTTTATTCATTTTAAATCTTTTAATAAACTATAACTTATTGCAAAATAACGTTAATTTGAAATTTTACATTATTAATTTAATTTTAGTTTTAAAAATATAAAAACATTATTGGAATTAAAATTTATTAAGTTAAAATATAAGTAACATGATATATACATATATATTTTTGGAACATAATAATTCATTAAATTTACTTTACTTTTATTGTTTTTAGTATCTTTTATTTTATTTAATTATTAACTAAATAATTCATGCATTAGCATGTGTTACATGTTTACTATGGAAAATTAAACTCTAAAAATTAATAATAAATAATTATGATAAAAATAACTCACTTATATTTCAAAAGGATATGTATAACTGAATATATGTTGTTTTTTCCATATCTTAATGTTTTAGAAATATTAAAGGTGAAGAAAGTTCATTTTTTTCCTTTTTCCTTACTTAAATTATCAAATAGGGAAATGTTATTGAATATTTTCCTAATAACTCAAAAAATTTGAACCCTGAATTTATATATTATATATATGGTAATCCAATTGATTTTGGAAAAGTTTCTATGTCATTTCCCCCTTAAGTTTATGGTTCAGTCCCTTGTTAAGCTAATTTTCCTTTTAATCGTTGTAGTTAATTTGATTACTTTCACTAATATTTTTGCTCAAAAACTAAGTTGAAATTAATATAAATTATAAATTATTATGATTACAAATATGGAATCCATTTTTTCAAATTCAAATCACTTATGTGGAAGAAATTAATTTAAAATTAATCTCACAGACGAGATTTTAATGGTGGGTTTTAATGTAAAAATGTTCAAAAGTTTGATAAGTTTTATAATCAATTTCAAAGTGAAATTAATTATAATGACCTAAATAATATTAAAGGATATATAATTTATCTAATTAATCTTTAAAAACACCATAAAGTATAATTTATCCTTATAAATAAATTATAGGAAAAAGTAGTTCTGAATTAAAATTAATTATTTTTCACTATTCATCAAAAAAATGAAACTTCAGAGAAAAATACCCAAAATTTAAACTAAGATAATTTTTATATTACCATTTTAAATAAAAATTTTATTTTTCCATATAAAATAAATAAAATTTCCAAAAATTGGATTTAAAATAAGTTTGACATAAAAGGCAGTAAAACTACCTTTATAAAAATATAGGTTCTGTATGCATAAAATTTGGTTTGCTCTTATATTATGCCTATGAAATATATTGGATGAATATAAAAATTATTTTATTGAATATATTATATATATATTTCATTAATATCATTCAATAATAGTAATTAATTTAATTTATTAGGATAAAATACTTTTGTGAGCATAAAAACATTTCTTTTATATTCAATTAGTTTTTATACTCATTAATAGGTAACCAATGAATTCAAATATATATTTTCAAAATTTAGTTAATCCTATTTATGACCATAAATTTAATGTCTAGGTTATATATTATTTTATTAAATAATAATATTTTTAATAATATATTTTTGTGTATGAAACTCTGTATTCTGTGTAACAAAAAACATCGAGGAAAGTCATTATTGCATGTAATACATGATAACCATGATGTTCCATGTAGAAAAAGATAAAATTTATGTCATGTGTAACATAATATTAACTTGGTTTTTTATAATTCCATCTATAAAAAAATAAATTTATTTTAAAAGTAAAATATTGTAACGTCTTGGGGTTTTATATTTCTTTCTACACTTAGTGTTGTATGTCAATGTTATTACTTTAGTATTTCAGGGTTTCACATAATAACTTTATGAAAAACTTCAAAAATATTTGTGAATACATCTAAAATATTTTGGATACAACTTTTCATAAAACCCTCTTCATTTTGAACAAAAATTTTGTTCCAAAATTTTATCCCTATCCAAGGGCATAACCATGTGACCCTATGGGTCTTATCAGTGTTAAAAAAACTATAAAATCTCATTTTTATTGATGTAAGCGAAGAACAACCTATAGAAAAGAATCAATTCTACAAACACTACTAAGGGGTCTGGTGTGATCTATATGAAACATACTCATATCTCTATATGAAAATTTCTACAACAAGATGTATCATTTGTATTGTATGTATCTTATATAATCCCTTTTACCATGAAATTGAGTGACCACTTGACATGGAACATGTCAATCTATTTTGGACTCTCATTATTTCTTGATTTTATAAAATAGACTAACCAAGTTAATGAATACATCACATGTCATGCGTCTATCTAATAATCACATCATATAACACTCATCCAAGTAGTTAAACACATTATATGTGAAAGAAATAAGTTCAACCATGCATTTAATTACTCTAATTCATTCAAGAGAGATAGGTATTTTCTTATAATACAAGTGAAAAAAATCCCATCATGGTTTCACTACAACCTTTGACATGATCAACAACATACCCAACCACCCCATAATTCTCTATGTTCATTTTATGATTTGTATAAATAGTGTTTCAATGTATGAAGTTTCTAATTCAAAGTATCTCACTAACCTCAGGTAATAAGAAATGATAATAAGTATGAACCACTAAGTATATGTATGATTGTATGACTTTACCTGGGATAAATTTTCATGGACTATAAAATTTAATAACTCTATACTTATTAACTCAATAATATATTCTTTATATCTAATATACAATCCTTTTTAATGAATATAAGAATATATTCGAGCTAAACCTTATATATAATCACAACACATTATACCCCATGATAATATAATGTTGTGGAAAATTCAAAGTTTTTACTTGTAGTGGATATTTATCATTCAACCTTTTATATAAATAAATGTTTCATCACACGTGAATGAATGATAAATAAATATATCCTTTATTACACCTACCTAATATGTGTAAAACCATCACAACCAATATCTTAAGTTTTAAACACATATAAATATATCATACCCCTCATGAAGTTTTTGGAGTAATGGAATTTATAAACATTAAATCCATATGTAATTCCTATCACATACCTATATGACCATCTCATAAAATACTCCCACTAACCTCTTAGTGATTAAAATTTATGGTGCAATCTAGTTTGAATAATGGGGAGACTTAGGAATCATATTACTTAAGCTCAAATCTTTGAACTTATATTCAAACTCCATGAATTTATAACATAAAATGTTGTAATGTTATATCTTGTTATATAATTATAACTATTTCTAAGTACATCGTCATCATCCTTATAACCCCTTCTATGAAATTTTTTCCTTGAAAACTTTTATAAATAATGTAAGTTTTTACATTGTCACATTACCAGTATATCATAAAATTTTTAAGGATAAAATGGAATCCACATTTTTTATGGTAACTAATATAACTATTTAAATTTCTCTTTACCACCATAACCTATACTATCTTTGGATACCAAGTGATACACTTTAATTATGGGCTAGTATAAACCTTTAGGGAATAGTGATGTTCACTTGTTATGGAAGCTAAATATAACTCTTTACATTTTTCTTTACCATTATATATCCTAAATGTTTTTAGGATATTAAGTGAAGAATCACTATAATCTTATACTGGTATAATCTGGTAGATAATAGTGATATTCACTTTTTTATTGTACCTAAATTTAACTATTTACATTTTCTTTACTATCATATATCCTAACTATTTAGGATATATAGTAAATAATCACTTTTTCTAAATTTGGTATGTATTTTTATTTGATAACTTTGAACTTCTCTAAGTCCAAACATACTCCCACTATCCTCTTATATTGTAATTTCTTTGAAATAACTTCTTTTTGCACATGAGCCTCAACCTAGTTGGTGAGATATCCTTAAGTACATCCACAAGACCCAGATTCAAAACCAGGTAGAGGCATATTTCCAAGTTACTATACCTGTACTATAGAAGGCACTGTAGAAGGATTGTACACTGTGCAGGTACTGTAGTAGAACTGTCCACTGTACTGGTACTGTAGCAGAACTGTACGCTGTGCGGTACTGTAGCAGACACTGTATCAGTTACTGTAGCAGGTATTGTTCGGTACTGTAGCAGCTACAACTATTCACCTTGGGCCAACAATTTGGGCTTGGAGTCCTTAAGGATTTCGGGCCACCCAGGCCTTCAGGTCAGTAGGGCTTTCAGGCCACCTTTACGGCCTTCAGGCCGCCTCAAGGACTTCGGGCCACAAGTAGTTGCCCCAGACACATTACAAAAAAAGAAGTAGCCCTAGAAGAGGATTCAGAGCAGGTGCACTCACCAAAGTAGAGCCAAATAGATTTTTCAGAATGAGAGGGTATGACTATGTCATCGGGACTAACCTGTACTTTCATGGGAAGCCTAGCTAGATGACCATGTGAAGGTGGAGAACTACTATCATGATGAAGATGCTGGGGAGGGGCAGTTACTTATAGATAGTCTGGTTGAATTCCCTAAGACCTTCAGGTCATGTAATCTCCTAAGCCTACGGGCCATGTAATCTATGAGACTATGGGCCTTGTAAGGGTTCCCCCTCTTCCCCTTAGGGGGGGGGGGTTATAAAAAAAATCAATAAAAATGAAGGCCTTCGGGCCATTCGGGCTTTGAAATACCTTTTTAAGACTCAATAAAAACTACTTTGTATTTTATGAAATAATATTTATTTTCTTTTATTAGGAATATAAACTATTTTTTATATATCTAATATGGAATTATATTTTCTCAGAGAATATATAGATAAATATTTTACCTTGGATAAAATAATTTTATCCATATCTTCTTCCTAAAATATAATTTATAGGAGTCTAATGTGCATCAATAAAACAACCACATTTACTCAAAAAAACCAATTGTTTTACAAATTTATATGAGAAGAAAATTGAATATTCTTAAAAAGTACTCTCTAGATTGAATTCATCCATACATAAACTAATTTCTCCATTACATAACGATCAATACTTCAATTCTTCATTTAATCTTCCAAACTTCTCTATATTTACAAAATTTGAAAAATTAAAGTTGGTATTGTATACCCATAAAAATAAAAAATTGAACTTTATAATATTAATACCAGGTTTATATTATACACTGGATTTTTAGTGATATTTTAGGTATTCAAGATAGTTTCTCCTTTAATGGAAATTATGGATACAATGTTATTAATTTCCATTCCTTTTCTTGTTTATAGTAATTTGTGGTATGAACCCATCATAACATATTTTATTTCCATTATTTTTATAACCTTTAACTTTCTATTTTTATACTAAAATAGTGGTTCTTAAGCTAGGAGAACCCATATCCTTCTCCAAAATACTTAACATGTTATGAATATTATACAATTGTGTTCATAATTCATTCATGTTGTAGTTAAATACAAACTACCAGAACCTTTCTGGCAGTGATTTTAGAATGAAATCTATAGCAAGCTACATCTTAAGAGGAAAACCCAATCTCTCCAAATTATTAATTCACCCAATAATATTCAGTAAATTTATGGGGACTGAGGCTATTTCCACTATTTTACTTCAAATAAGATATTTTTAAACTTCATACCTTTCATATCTTTCTTATTATTGATAGATCCTCTTTAAACTATCTATTATTTTGAAAGTGACCAAAAATCCATGTTGTTTTTGTAACTTGGGGTCCATGGTAATAATAATAAGTTTTAAAACCTATATAGAGTCATTTATATTCTTATTATATTCATTAGACTTAGTTTTTGGAATATCCTTTTGAGTTAATTTCTATGGAAGTGGATACTTTAGTATATATAATTTTTTCTATTCCATGAGAATGATTCTCAAGTTTTTATAATAATCAAGAAAGTTTCTTCCATTCAAATTTTATTTCTCCAAAATAGATCTAGAGTTTAAAGTGGTGGATGATGATACCATTTATCTATTATAAAAATTTTATCAAGTAATTATTAAGTATTATATATTTTCATTAAGTGATTTAAATGAAATTTCTCCCATTAAAAATGATAATTCCTTGTACCATAACTATTTACTGAGAAAAGATACATATTTAACTAAGAATAAGTCTTCTAGGATATTCATCTCACTATTTAATTATTTATATATGGAATCATCCCAATTAAAATAGTTGTGAATCTTAAATAGTTGAGTGGATATCCACTTATCCAAATCATTCATATGGATTCACTAAAATATATTTCTTTGGTATCTTAACCATTAGGGATTCCTAGATAGTGTAACCCAAAGAAAATTACAAGAAAAAATTTACCAAGGATAATCCAAGGGAACCTATCTATGTCTTGAAACTATCTAATAAGACAATCTAGAGCCACTTATTATTTTATATCCTTACACAAGATAATATAGGGGCACCCAACTATGGGAAAAAACTACTAAGTGGGACGATGAAGGTATTGAAAAGTGTTTATTTGGAAGGAATTTCCCACTTAGTATTTAAGGGGTTTTTTGTCTCATCAATTTCATATACATCATATGAATATTAAATTCATAACTATTATATCTTATGTAATATTTATCTTTTAATGTTTTATTTCTTTTTTTGTATATATGATTTTAATAATTTAATTTTGGAAATCATTATATCAACCACCAAATTAACGTGTTGATGCCACATTAATATGTATCTATTTACACAACCCACAAGTATGTGTTAATCACTAAAAAATAGAAGTCAAATATATGCATACATATCCAAATACATCATATTCATAAGGTATATTAACACTTCATGTAAAGGAAAAGAGGTATATGAGATTGAAGAAATTTAAATGAGTAAGACCAAAGTGACATATATCCAGCCCCATTCACTTTCCAAACCAAAGAAAGACTCTATAACAGTAGGTGGTCTGACCCCAAGTACCTATACTTGGGGAAACTTCACATAAGATAGAATTCAATTTATAAAAACTCTTACACCTGATTTGCACAAACTGTTCCTAACATCTATTCTCTTACTCATAACTAATATTACAAACTGAGGTCAAGGTAAATGAAAACTAAATTTTATGATATGAAAGCTATCATGATATAAAGGATCTATCCTAGAAGAATTTCATCATATAAATGGGCATACAAAATATTTACATTTCCTAAATAATATACTAAACATTAATATCAATGAAATTTTAAAAATAAAAAAATTTATATATTTTCCAAAACATGATAGATTTTTGAACAATTCATAAAAAAAATATAATTATAAAACCTTTTATAATTTTATATTTAACATTATGAAAATTACATAATTTTGAGTATAAAATTTTTATATTCATTCCAATATGAACACTTTCATTTCTATCCTTATATGGAATTTCCTTGATATTATATGAATTATAAACCATTTATAATCTAACTTCTATTATGTAAACATTTTTACATAACCTAAAAACCATATACTTAAACATTATTTAAACCTTGATCATATAGTTCATCAAAAACACCTTTTTTATGTGGCTTAAATAATGTTCCAAATAAGGCCATTTAATTTCATCAATTTAAAATTAATTAATTATGAATAATCAATAATTTTAAATATAAGAATTTTATATTTCAACCTTTTTCATAATTTATAACCCTTTATAATTTATTTATAAATATTACTAATTAAACACTTGGATTTCTAAATCATAATAATTTCAATATAATTTATTAAAAGTTATTTTAAAATTTTAACCTTTAATATTTGTGGAAAATGTTTTATAAACATTTAATTAATTAATTATAAAAAATTATAATTAATTAATTAATTTATAATATCCTTATAAATTAAAATATAACTAAATACCTTTTATTATGATTTATAAACATTTTATAAATGATAAAAACAATTAAATATATTAAAAACAATGTTTCATTACTTTTCTGTTTAGCCTTACGCATCGCCCCTACTCTGCTTAAGGGTATGCCCTTTTTACCATTACGCATACACTTTTTATAAGGGTAAGTGATGGTTTTAATAGCTCTATAAGGGAAAAATTTACCTTTACATATCTCCATACCATTACGTAAAGGAAATAAACATATTACCTTTACAAAACTCCCTTGTGTAAAGGTTTACCTTTATACAATTCTATTGCGTAAAAGTATTCGGTATTTCTCATAAACTATGTAAAGGAAAGTATAAGATACCTTTATACATCTCTATTACCATAAAATATAAGGGGAATTTTTTTTTTGACCCTTACATAATCCCCTTGCATAAGGGTACTACCTTTACACAACAAATTTTCGTAAAGGTAATTAGCGATGTTACCCTTACATAGACCATCTGTGTAAGTGTACCATGTAAAGGTAAAAAGAAAACCACTATTATGAAACATGATGTACTACTACATAAGGGTACTACCTTTATACAACTAATTTTCATAAATGTAACACTGCGGTTACCTTGAAATATTCCCAAATTTAAAATGATAATAAAACCTTGGTTTGTTTGTAATTTATAATTGTTTTTATGTGAACATCTAAATTATGAATAAAAATATCCTTATTTATTATTTAAAGGCTTCAGGTAAGGGTAAAATGGTATTTTAATGTCTTATATAAGGGTAAAAGTCCTTTTCTATGGCTTTAGTAAGGGTAAAGGTGTTGTCTAAGGCACTATGTATGGGCACAACCGAGTACCTATGTTGGGTAAGGGTAAAAGATTACTTGTGTAGGGTAATAGGACGCTACGTAAGGGTACCAACATGCTGTGTAAGGGTAACCCATGAATTACAGTGCTGTGTAAGTGTAAGGTTCTCATTAAAGGGTATGATATAAGGGTAGCGGTGCTCTATGTAATGGTAAGATACTCATGTAAGGGTACTTTGTAAGGGCACCGATGTGATACTTAAAGGTAAGCTGCTCATGTAAGGGTACTACATAACTGTATCAGTGCATTGTGTATGGGTACCGACTCATGTTAGGGTCCCTAAATAAGGGTAAACTGAGTTTTTCTAAAGTCTCATAAGGGTATCTACTACCGTGTAAGGGTAAACCCAAGTTACCCTTAGAGAATACATACTCCTTGCATAAGGGTAACATTTTACCCTATTTTTTGGATTTCCTCTATTCTTCTTACCCAACTCAACCATATACACATTTTAAATGATTTTAAATACAAACAATTCTGGATTTGAATTATTGGACACTTTTAAATCTACAACTCATATTTATGTGTAGAATTAAACACTCCACAATGAAGAATCTTTTAAAATAAAAATTTAATAATGATATTTAATTTTTAGTTTTAATATTCTAAACATGTATGTAGTTTTGATATATAAAATTGATAAAGATTACTGCCTTCATTTTTTTGTTGATCATTATATTGGAGAATTTGGGACCTCCATTTTTCTAGTGTGGTAATATTTCCTTTAGCCAAACCAAGTTCTCCATCCAGATTCCTGGAAAGGCAGAACAATACACTCTCTCCACTTTTCTGGGTATTTCATTTCCAAAGGTGAAAATTGGGTAATATTTATAATATATATTTCATAACCAGTTATGAAATATTCTTCCTAATCATTTTGAAAAAATGATAAGATACTCTTCAATAATTAAAATCAAGGATCATGAAAATGAATAACATGAATTTTCTTTTTCTTTTTCTTGAATTATTATGGAGTAAGGTTTATTATTATATGTAAAATCATAAAGTAATAATATGGAATTATCAAGAAGGTTAAATTTAAATTATCATAATTATTTTGGATTGTCTAGGATAGATAATGATATCATTACATGTTTGTTTTTGTTTAGTTTTTAAATAAAATGATAGTTTTGGTTTTAGGAATTAGTGAGACTTAAACATTGATGTTTAGACAACTATATGGCCATAAAGGAGGTTTTCATGGATGTAGTGGATTCACATAAAGAATTTGATCCACATGTAGTTTTTTATCCTTTATATTGACATTGATAACCCTAAGGTAGGAAGTTCCTTAACTTATTGGGGCCATGTATATGAAACTGACATGGTATGTTTCTTATTATTGATCAACCCATTCTTGTTATACAGTGCATGTGGGTGTGAAAATTTCCATGATATTTTTTCTTAATTATTACCATGTGGTTATGTGTATCTCTTGACATTTTTTTCTCAATATTCCTTGTTCTTCCTTACTATGACTTGTTTTTTATTGTTATGTTGCACAACCTGTTGAATGGTGTTTCATGTATAAATATGATTAGGTGGGGAGTTCAGGTTGATTCATCATGGTATAAACATATTTTATGGTGTTTTTTTCTATACATTTATAAAGATATTTATAGATTATTTATTAAGCAACCTGAAATAGTTCAAACATAATTAAAGGCGGGCATGACTATCTTTATAGATGGATGTGCATATGTGGCTGGATGGCTGACTGACATGAGATGCAGTCCAAACACACTTAAAGGTGGGCGTGACTATCCCTATAGATAGACATGAATAAGTTACTGGTTGAATGATTTTCATTTGGCATGAAGTGTTACAAATGATGACCACCATCAGGGTGGGGTGCATAGTGTTACCTTAAAGGGGATACTTAGTTTGAAATATCTGATATCCTTATCAAAAATATGCCAATATAAGTGGGGTTAGGGTTTATGGAGGCTTTTTAATCACATGATAACTTGAAACATGTATGATTGTATGATTATTTAATCACTTACTTATGTCAGGGAATACACTGTTATATAACATGTGCACTTATGCTAAGTATGCATCGATGGTGTCCTATTGAGTCTTCTAATCACATCCTTCTCGATCATTTCTGTGAACTTGTAGATTTAATGACTAGAGATCTGGAAAAGGTAATGGACCCTTATGGTAGAAGGATGAGAAATAGAAGTAAAAAGATGATGGCAGATCAGGATAAACTCCAGAGGACCTTACTATTTATTTATTTTTCTATCCAGTGCTACATTTACTTAGTTTGGATTTCCACTTTTTTAGCCTTTTTATTTATTTATATGAAATGAATTCCATCTTTTTTTTATACATGATTAGTATGAATATTTATTATATTATTTATTTTTATTATTTTCTTGATAATATGATACTTAGGTTATAGTCTCCCTACTGATGGACTTAGACCCACATTTCTAGTCAACAACCTCTTGTATATGGGGAGGTGCACCTGAGGTCATGTGGCACTCTAGATTGGACCTGGTGGTTCAGGTAGGGATATTGTAACCCTCATGTTGAACAATTTTGTATGGGTATTACCTTTGTCTGTTAGACCTCCATAGGTATAAATAAAATCTACCTTGACATACATCACATAAGGGTATATTACGCATTTATAGTTTTAGAAAACACCTTATTATATTTTTATTTGAAAACCAGTTTTTCATACACGTTATATAATTGAATAAAATCACTCTGATACCCCTGATAGGTTTTATATGAACATCATATGATCATAAATAGTGTAATAAAACCCAAAAATAGTAGATCTATATTCACGAATAATAACATGTAAGTAAAATGTAAAATAGATTACTAGAAAAAATAATGACATCAATAGTTATATTATTCTTGCAATATAGACTTTGTGGGGGGATACTAGAAAAAATATCCATGCTCATATTACAAGGATACTCGATATCTAAATGGATACTATCACCTTCTCAAAAAAAATGAAGCAATGAGAGGAGGACAGGTTTGGAAGAGGCTTCAAAAGTGTCACATACACATGTATCCAATATGATGATCTCATCCTACTATATAGATGAACCCTGAGGCTCCTCAAACACATCATTTTCATTTATTCCAATTGAAATAATTCATTGAATGGTTTTATTAAATTAATTGAAAGATTTTAATCCACTAATAAATATATTATAAATGATGAAACCATTCAGGTAAAATAATAATAATAATATATAATATTTTACTATAAAACACATGAATATTAAATATAAATATATTTATATTTAATGCATTTCTCATTAATGTGTACATACATATCATGTATGTATATTTTAGTTAACATCCAATGAAAACACCATTTAGTCATTACTCACTAGCAACTATAGGCTTAGAAAATTCCAAATCTCTATATGCCGCAAGAAATAACCATTCCTTTCAAAATCTAAACATTGTTACCACTTTCCATAAATCATCAGACAAAAAATAAAAAATACATTCCTAGTGGGAAGTATCTCTAATAATGAATGATATTCAACACTCATCCGTTAAACCCATGATGATTAGATGACAATACACCATGAAGTGTCTTAGAACAATTTTTTTATCCAAACCACAATGGTAAATTAAAGTTTAGAATAAATTTCTTAGCTACATCTTATTATAATATACATTTCAAGTTCCTACATTCATATATTATTTCTACCATTATTATATAAATATAGAATGACCAAGACTGATGAAATTTGTAACATCCCACCCCAACTCATTGGTCTGAGAAGACGTAGAGTGACACTAACCTTAGGTGACATCCCCAAGACACCAATGGTTGGAAATATGATCTCAGGGTTTAAGAGAATGTTGGGGGATGTTCTTCCTTAAGAACCTAACAAAATTTCAAGACAATATACAATACCCAATATAAACTATATGATTCATGAGTATAAACAATATAACTCAAGGAAAAACCAGAATTAAAATAGTATTATGGTGACAACAGAAATTAAAAACATCAACCAACAAGATCAAAAGATAAAATAAACCTAATTAAACTGAAGTGGAATCATCTCAAGCATCACTATCACTAGCTCCAATACCCAAATACACATGCCTCACTCATGATATAAAGATGCATCACTAGAGAAGTAAGATACCTTACCCTTTCCTGTGTCTCGATATACAATAACTAAAAATACACTAAAGTTCCAAATCATGGGGTGAGTATATACTTAATAGTAATTCTCTAAATAATTCCCAATACATTCCAATAGGTCAATAAAATTTTATCACATTTTATATAAAACAGAAAATAAGGATTCAAACTATTTGAATTAAAATACAAACAAGTTCCACTTATGGAAACATTAAAGAAATATTTTATTCCATTTCTTAAAAATTGGAATAATCCCTCCATTTCCACACCTCCTAGACACACATAACAAATTCATACATGGACCCACATAAAATCATGATTAGTGAGTCATATTGTAACCAATACATCACTTGGTGACCCCCTTTAATGGTGGTAATACATGACCATACTCCATCCCACATTGATGTCGGTACTTCATGGCTACACTCAATCCCAAATTCACATGAACACACACCAAGATGTATACCAAGTTCTCATATCAAATTATTCTTCATAAATCATTTCGTTCAACTACCACTTTCATTTAAGCATTTTATCAAACAAATTATTTTAACCATTCAAAAACTAAGTATTTTAGTAATAAAAATGAGGTAACTTTCCAATAAAATCAAATATTAATGAATTTAAATACCAAGACTTCAAGTTATAGAATGAGTAAAATGGGAGAGAATCCACCTACCTCTCAACAGATGAAAAAATTAATAACTTCACTAAGAACATCTAGATTTGGGCTCATAACACTTACCCTTCAGTAGATAAACAAGATCTGATCAATATTCACATCATATTACAAAGATCCAACCATAACAAATTAGATCTATGTATTTGAGAGAGAGGAGAAGAGTATATCTAGAGAGAAAAAGGAAGATACAATACTTTCCATTTATTTCAGATCTCAAACACACTTTGATTAATAAAAATTCACTTTTGGATCAAAGGGAATCACCAAGGGTGGCTAGGATATGAGAGGAGTTTGAGTGCTTGAGAGAATAGGAGAAAAATTAGGGTTTTGGGGAATTAATCCTAATTAAAACAAAACATTAAAAGCATTAATTTCACATTACATGGTTAGGTCACATAGTTTGTCAATATGTGCACCAATTGTACGCATTCTACTGGACAGGATAAAGAGAGCCACATGGTTTGTGCCATATGGATTGGGAAATAGTTCACTAACCATGTAGTACTAATTTTCCAAATCCACACCCTCTCATGTTTGGTAATCATGGTTTGAAAAACCATGTGCTAACTGTGCATTTACCTTTATCTCCAATCACACATTTTATCCTAGAATGCACATGGTTTGGAAAAAATATGCTCCAAATTGTTCCTTTCCAGTGACTCTAAACACCACCTTACATGATTTTCCTATAGATATTGAATGACTTCCTTTAATCGCACTCAAACCATGTACCCTTTAAAACACTTCTAGAACAATTAAAAACTTATAAAAAAACTTCAAAAACTCTAAAAAAGTATTATATAATCTCAAAATACATAATAAAATGGAAAATTACCTAAAATAAAAGGTTTTAAAATATAACTCATAATTAGTTTTCCAATTAAAAAGTAGAATAATTGTAGGAATGAAATTTATAGGCAAGAAGAGGAAACTGTCCTTTAAGAGGATGAGAATAATTCTTAACATAGTTTTATTCCAAATAAGGGAGGGAAAATATTAATAAGAATTTGAATCCAAAGTAATATACCAAAATAGAAATGGGGTATACCATATGAAATGAAAGAATAACCCCAAAGATAAACATTATGACTTAATAAAGAAAAATGATTTATAAAAAACACTTATATTTTAGGGAATATATAAATCATATCCCATAGTAAGAAAGAGAATGAATGGAATTTAATTTTATAATTTCTATAATAATTTATGATATTATAAGGTAATTGATAAATAATTACACTATATAATGAAAATTGGTTCATAATATTAAATAATTACACAAAAAAGAGTGATTGTGATATAAACCCTTACCTCAGTCCTAATTCTCTATAAATTTTTAATTAACTTCATAAAAAACAAATTAAGTTTATTAAATAATTACTTTATAATTTTTTTCAAAAATATTTAATATTCCAATTTTCTTTATCATTGTATTTTATTTAATTATAATAGAGTTTTATTTCCTAGATGGGTTACCTGAGGTTGTTTGGTCAATTGTTTCACAAGTCCTTATGTATGTTGACCATGGTTGAAAGAATTGTAAAATAGTTTTATAATATTCATAATATTAATAGTTTTATGGACATAATTTTTATATATTATATATATTTTTAATTTCATCCTTGATGGGTGGTGATGAAAAATATAACTTATTTCTCATGGAAGTGGTAGTCCTCTCATAAGCACAATTAATATTTCCATTACTTAAAAAATGAGAGGGAATGATAGTAAATAATAATTTTGACATTTAAAAATCCAATTTATATTATATATATATATATATCATATTTATTCATCCTTCATATATTTTTACCAGCCATGAATTTTGGTGATGAAAAATGGAAGACGTAGCTTTGTGAATGTGATACTCTACACAACGCACTAACAAAGCTTTTTTTTTATTAAAGGATAGAGAGGAATAAATAATAGTAATTAAATTAATATAATAACATCTATGTAAACTAATTATAATGATTTTGTTATATTTATATATATATAATATATTTGTAAGAGGAAGATTAAGGAGAAAATATGGTGAAGAAAGAAATACTTAAGTTGGTGAATTGATCTTCTATCAGATAAATTATTATAAAAAAGTAATTAATATAAATTTTATATACTAGGGGATTATAGATGAAAAAGGAATTCTATTATAGGTAATTTGGTCATATTTTCAAGGTAAAATTTAAAGGGAAGTGTAACAATAGAGGGGTGGACGTGATTCCCTTTTATAAGTGAAAAATGGAACTTTTGGGAATACCCTTTACATTTCCATGATATCATTACACTATTACTTGGTTAATGAATCTAAATTATCATAATAATGAAGTTTAAAATAAATTGGTTCTAAAAATCCTCAACCAATACTTTACACACATTTTTAAACATGTTTCATATCTTTTACCGTCAGTTTTTACATTTCAACATTTTGATTTTTACCTTGGTAACTGGTTTTTAACTGAGTGATTTATATTTTATTTGAAAATATAAAGGAACTAATATTACAAAATTTTACTAATATTTACTAAAATTTAATATATATTTATTCAAATTCAATTTCTAAATATGATAAAACAACTTTAAATTAAAAAAAATAATATATAAAAAATAAATTTTATTGAAAAATGAATTTTGACCATTATATATTCTCAATATTATTTATTCTTGATTTGGAATTGAGTGAGTGTTAATATAATTACATAGAGGGTTAAAAATAATATTAGTCTCATAATTTAAATTATATCAATTTAATTTTTTAGATAAAAATTACACAATATTAATGAAATAATTCCTTAAAAAAACTGTTTCACCATTATCACAGTAATTAAATTTAATCTTACTAACATTATATTTTTGATTAAAAATTAAATTTAACTTGTTAAATAATATTTAAAATTTTAATTCAAAGGGTAAATAATTTTATATATATTTAATTTCTAAATGTGATATAGTCAAAATTTTAATATAAGCATGTAAAAATAGTTTTTATTCTGAAATGTTTCCCGAGTTTTAAAAATATTAAACATGTGTTTTATAAATTTAGTATAGTAATTTTTAATAATTTATATTAATTATTAATATAAATTATGTATATTAAAATGATTTCTTAAACTTTTAATTCATTATTTTATTATAAAAGTGTTAGTTTTTTTTCAAAATCTATATTTTCCATATTCACCTAAAAATCAATTATTCCAGAAAAATATCAAAAATACCTACTAAGATAATTTTTATATAATTAATTTAAAAAATAAAGTATATTTTATAAAATTTAAAATCTAATATTTATATATTTATCTTTTAAATGAAAAATATAAATTATAAATAATATCAATTTTATTAAAAAAAGTTATTTTTAAACATTATGTGTTCTTAATATTATTTCATATCGATTTATAATTGAATTGATGTTATTATATTAGTTTATATATAATAATATTTTAAATATGTCAATTTAATTTATTAGGAAAAAATTTACAATATTTAATAAAATATTTCTATGAAAATAAATGTTACTTTTATACTAAATACACTTTAAGAGATGCCATTAATTAATTATTTATATTCTAAAATTTAATATTACTGCCCCATTGATATTGAAATATTTATTTGAATTATATATATATATATCATATCATATTTTAATTTAATGATAATAATATTTATATGTTACACACACACAAATATATATATATATATACATAATATTTTAATATCATGTTTTTATTTTATTTTAAGTTATATTTTTTTTAATAATACATGACCTAAGTATGCCTATTGGATGTATATGCCATGAACATATCTTGAATGACCATATTTTCAATTACTATGTTCCTAACGACCATATTTGCAACGAAAATATTTAATACATTCATATTTCATTTCTATATATAGTATTACTAAACTTATTCCATTCACACTTCTCATTTACATAGTTTTCATATTAGATATTCTAATATTAGTTATCCATTCATGATTTTATTCCACATTATAGGTTTTCTTTGGCTATTGGAGATCCTTGAAGGTGAAAATGATCCAATAGATCACCAACCATTGAAGATTGTATTCTTTTCTATTTATTATCCACTTCTAATTTATGCAATTTTAAGGGATTTACTAGTGCATGACAGTTAATAATCCATGACGTGTAATACTTAGTTTCATGTTATTTTATTGTAATTTCTTATTATGGATGAATAAAATGTTTTTAGTTTAATTCATATGTTTTATTACTTATTTACTAATCTATTTGAATTCAATAAACATATAAAAAAACATAGAAATATAAACATATTTACTATGGAAAGAATATGATTTCTAAGACCTTGGGTGTTATATTCTCCCATGTTGAATAAATTGCGGCATCACAATTATAATCATTACCTACTAAAGAAAATATATAAGTATTTTTTTGTAGATAAACATGCATTGAGATATAATATCTCGATTAATGTCAACCTTACAAAATTAGGAATCATATTTTTTTCCTTAGAATAGGAATATACCAAATATTGTTTTTTTCTCCAACCATTTAAGCCAAAAGACTATTATTATTCGGTATCGATACTTGAATTGTATAATTTCCTTATAAAGGGTATTCATAGTCATCCTTGCATAGAGTATCATAGGTTGATATAAAATGTGATAACCTTATTCCAAAAAATGTTTCCTCTATGGGGAGAGAATCGATCTATTTCCAGAGTCACATTAAATTCATCTAAAGAAAGTACAACAAGATTTTCACAAGGAACACTCCCATAAAATTTAACTTGGAATACAATATTCATAAAATAGAAGCTTTATTAAATAGTAAAATTATAAGGGTAGTTATTTTTAGGTTGTTAAAAAATTCCTAATATACTATATTTTATAGAATCGAATTCTAATAAGACATCTATAACTCCAAAGTTGAGGGTACATACACCATGAATATTATAATCCACTTTGGGAGAAATTATTTCATTGTAATTCTATTTTACTCTTTTTATTAGATGTTAGTTATGCTCTTAGTATTGGTTAGTCCTTGGATTAGAAAATTTACTTAGATAGTTCCCATGTTTTCCACACTTAAGGCATTGGAAAATTAGTTATTCTTTTGGATTCATGTTTTCCACTCCCATCATGCTAACCAAACACTTAATTTTCCTATGGTAGTTTAATGCTTAATGATCCCCTCTTTAACAACCAAATCATATTCCATTCCCCTTATGGTAACCACCTTTGTGATTCTTTGGACATTTTTGACATATAGGTGGTTGAATATTCCTCCCTTAATCATCTTCGTTGCTTTAATTTTTATGAGTCTCTATATTTCTCTTATATTTTTCACTCATGATTTCAACTATGGTTTCATTGTTAATCATATTTCATGATAGCTGGTTTTAAATAATCACTATATCTCTCAGTCCATCTCCCATTATATTGGGATGATCATTGATGTAATCATCATGATATCCCTTACACCAAGGGTTAACTCAGTGATTTATAGTTCTAGTCATCACAAAAACCAAGAGGGTTAACATGAGTGATGAACATTTAACATCATAGTAGGATTATCATAATCAATAACATAAAAGGGTTTCAACCTTAAAACATTTTACCTTTTTACATCATCACGTTATCCCACAATTCCTTTAGGTCAACATATATCAATCTTAGTTTAACCTAGGTTAAATTATGTTGAGTTATCTTAAACATATCAACCTAGTCCCTAAAAGTAACTAGGCAATCAATCCTTCATAGTAATTCATAAAGAGAATATGGTCAAACAAAGAATATATCTTAGGAGTGTCTAGCTATGTTTGTAGCCTTATGTTCACTCATCATGCATAAGTGTTATAACTGATTCAATTATCAACCAAATTTTTTTAGGGTGATTACCCCTAGGTGAATTGGTTCTATAGGCACATCCACTTTCTAGTATCTAAAAAGGTATGTAATGTCTAGGAAATCTACATACTCAAAACTTTTTACAAAATTTTAGGATGTTATCATATACTTAGGAGATTCTATTAGACTTATCCCTTGTGTTTTCACCAATTTTATCTCTTCTTCATCTCCAAAAATAATTAGTCCTTTCTCTAATACCAAATATAGTGGACCAATCCATAACCACACTTTATTTCATAAATTTTCACATAGATTTCCAATAAATGGAAACTAAGGATTTATAGATCTAGATTCTTTAGAAGATTAGATACATAAATACATTATCTTAAACATAAATATATAATCATTATTTAAAACTCAATATAGTGATCCTAACTCTCATAGATCTACTAAAACTTCATAGGATACCCTGAATAAAATAAATAAAGAAAAGAGTGATCTAGAAAGCCTAGTAAGGGAATAGACATGGAAATAAAGTGTAACATGAGAGTCAAGTTCCATAACATGATATCACATGGAAATATTGAATAAATAAATTAAATCATAAGATCATGGAATCAAGGAATACACAGAAACAAAATAAGACATGACATCATAAACATAAGTCAAGGGTCACTACAAAAACTATCATTATAAAGTGGAAAAAGTCCCATTGTGGATTGGGCTCACTCCACATTCCCATAAACTTAGTGAAAAATGTCCCATAGTATATTAGGTTTACACCCTAATCCCATACATAACATCTCATAATAAATAAATATTTACACAATACATTTGAGGGATATATAATTATGGGCCCACCCATCATGTCATGAACCATCCCATGGGGCCCGTGCTGTGACTACCCCAAGCCCACCTTTCATAGGCTAGGGGCTTGTGACTAGCATTAGAAAGGCATATCCCAAAAAGGGAAGGCATATCCTTTCAACATGTACACACACAGACATGACATACTGCACAAAGAAAATCACGAAGGAAAGAAATTTGTACAACCACCACAAAGTACCACCATTGAGAGTAAAAGGCGTAAACTGAAATTAAAGGGGCTAGAATACAAGCCCAACTGAAAATAAATTACAACAAAATAAGTACAATCTCCAGAGGTCATACGCCAAGGATCCCACCTAAATGGTAGGTACAACTCACTATCAGATGTCACTGTAACACACCATGTTTATAGATCCACCTCCAAGCACCGTCTAGCCATGGATCCCCAATGTACCAGTCAATGCTTTCTATCGTCTGCACAAGACACAACAGGTGCGAGAAAAGCCCATGTAGGGGTGAGTATAACAATACTCAGTAGCGACTTCGAGACCAACTTGGGTCTCACAGAAATCAAAAAAGGAAAACACCACAAAGAAAGATCTCAAGGTAAAACACAAAGAAAAAGACACATCTCACACTAGGTATAACTTAAGTGTAGAAGAAAAGATGACTAGTCATAAATCTAAATCATATTATTCTTTTAAGAGGCTCTGCTGCTGATCTATGAGGGTTTTCTCTACTGTGGATCCATGAAGGGCCGCTCTTTGGATAATCCATGATGGGTCATGCTACTGCTGATCCATGAAGGGTCTCTTTTATAATAATCCCCAAAGGGTTGCTATTATGCTGATCCATGAAGGGTCGCTAGTATGCTAATTCGGGAAGGGTTTCTAGTATGTTGATCCAAGAAGGGTTGCTAGTATGCTGATCCAAGAAGGGTTTCTAGTATGATGATCCATGAAGGGTCGCTAGTATGATGATCCACAACAGGTCACTAATATGCTGATCCATGAAGGGTCTCTAGTATACTGATCCATGAAGGGTCACTAGTATGCTGATATATAAAGGGTTTCTAGTATGCTGATCCATGAAGGGTTTCTAGTATGCTGATCCATGAAGGGTCTCTAGCATGCTTATCCACAAAGTATCACTTTTATTCTAATCCACGAAGGGTCTCTAGTGTATTGACCTATGAAGGGTCGCTATTCATTCTTCACATCACAAACAGCCATAGGATTACTACACTTAGCACACTTGATTATGATAGGATCTTCTCCTCAAGACATCGGTCATACCTCAACCGTCACAAAGTCCCACATAGAGTAACCTAAAGTACTATCTCATCATAATGGTCCCAACGCAACAAACGACGCGTCGAATAGACTTCTAGTCTGTAAGATATGAGCAATTTTGTAAAAAGGGCTCGATTAGATATGAGTCCGATCCAACACGGTCATACGCCAACCTCAACCAAAACTCATGTAGAGTATCTTAGAAGGGCCTCCTCATCATAAGGGTCCCAACTCCAACATTTTATTAAAAATAAAACAGGTCACAACATTTCTGTTACTCTTACACAAAAACGTGCCATTATGAGTTTCCTTTAATGAGCCTCGTCTTCGCCTCATCGCCACACTGTAGTGTCGCCATCCACCTTTCAACGGATGAGAAAAGAAATAAAATAAAATTTTAATGTTATTTTATGATTTTTTGAAAAGTCCAAAAAATAAATTTTTTGTTTGGCCCTTGCCGATCATAGTTAAGTCATTTCTAGGCGAATCACGACGTCCCGAGTTCAACAATGCCCTCATATTTTTGATCTGAGTACTAGTTAAAAAGTTAGAAAAACCCACTCGCACGTTTATTTAAATGAACCTTAAAAATAGTTCAAAAATTAACTTTCACCCTCAACCCGCATAGTTCGAGGTTAAGATCCACCTAAGGGGAAAATTCCCTCACAAGCTCAACGGTACTCTTGGATTTTCAATCCGAGTTATCTTTTAGAAGTTATAAGTATTTGAAAATAAAATAATTGTTACTTAATTATTTTATTTACAGCGAAAAAATGACTTTCACTTTTGGCCTACGCCGATCAATGTTGGGATCTACCTAAGGAAAGAAGACCCTCACGGGCTCAGCAGTGGTCTTAGATTTTTAATCCGAGTCACCGTTCGTGAGTAATAAGCATTTAACAAATAAAATAATTTTATTTAATAATTTTATTTATAGTTATGCCATTTTTGGGTTTTCTCACGGGAGGTCCGCACCGACTAAACTTAATCATTCATAGGGTAAAACCACCATCCAGAATGAAATTGTGCGCTCAGATTTTTAATTTGGGCACCCATTTAAGAGTTATTACACTTTAGGAAGAAAATTTCTAACACGTGCTATTTAAAGCTTAACATTTTTCGACAGATCATTCTGGCCACTCTAGGCCTCATAATCGCATGCCGTCTCAGTGCCTGGTCTCAAAATAATTCCATATAATTAAAAAAAATACACGGAAATTCTGGGAAATTACATTATCCCCACCTTAGGGATTTACCTCCCCAAAATTCAAAACAAATTATAATCAAACAAATGGGGGTACTGATCATGAATCTGAGTCTCCCACTCCCATGTTCCCTCCTATAGGTTATTGTGTTACCACCGAATGCAAACCAGAGGAATCGACCATCCATGAAAGAACCACTCCTGTCAATCCTCTATCTCTACCGAAAAATATAAAAACATCACCCCATCATCAATGTCTAGATCACCCCAGTCGATGAGATGTGATTGATCGTGCAGGTACCTCCTCAGCTATGACACGTGAAAAAATCATCTACCCGGTGCTTCTTTGGGGGAATAGCTTGGTGGTATGCCACCTCGCCAAATCTACTCAAAACCTAGAAAGGTCTGATGAACCTCGAATATAGCTTGTCGCCCCATCCAAATCTCCACAATCCCTATCAGGGTGAGACCCGAAGTAAAACATGGTCTCCCTCCTAGAACTCCAAGGTTCGTTATCTTCTATCAGCATATGAATTTTTCCTACTCTATTCTGTTCTCATCTACTCCTGGATGACCTGCACCTTCTTAGTGGTAGCCTGTACCAACTCTAGACCCATGAGTGCTGACTCCCCTGGGTCTGTCCAACATATAGGTGATCTGGATAGCCGTCTATATAAGTCATCAAATGGTGCCATGCCAATGGTGGAATGATATATATTGTTGTACACAAAAGACACCAATGATAGGTGGTCCTATAAAAGGATGAATTTCTCCCCACCTATCGGAAATCCATAAGGAGCTTCTCCTGAGGATAATTCAGCACATCGGGGCTCGTAGTCAACATCTATAAGTTGTACCTCCCAAAATCACAGTAAGAGTGGGGGAGTGATAGTCATTGACTGAAGGTAAGATGAACCATCATCATTGATGAAGGATATCTGCATCGCAGCTAACTGCTCCGTTGCTTCACTCAGCAGCTGTAGGCCAGACCTCCTACTGATCGCATATTCCACCACGTTCCCCTTCCTAGGAGTATAGACTATCTCAAAGTCATAGTCCTTGAGGAACTCTAGCCATCACCACTATCTCAACTTCTAAAAATCCTACAAGAACCTTTCCATCCACATGAAAGGCTACGCCTTTTAAGTGATTTATGTGACCACTAACCCTTTGGTAGTGGGTACTCATTTTCCATGGCCACTTGGTTAAATTGCTGGTAATCCACACATAACTTTGGACACTGGGTCTTACTAAGCCATTTTTCAACAAGTCCCCCACCTACGCCCTCTACTTGCGAAGCTCTATTAAAGCCCTCCAATATAATGATGCTGATATTGGTGACATATTGTGGTATAGAATGGTGCATAAGTACCTCTAACTATGGGGAGGTAATCCTAGAAAAATATTTTGAAAGGATGTTCCCACACTCCGCCTCTACTATTGGGAACTGAAAACTAAAAACATCTACTGCCACGAGGGTAAGGCTGGCTGACTCAAGAGTGATCGGCTGCACCCTCCTACGCATGAGTTCATACCGTGCTACCTGGGTTTCCTTTTTCTTCAACCAAGTAAAACCCCATTCCAGCCCTAAAGATATACCATATCCTTTTTCTTAAAACAGTTAATCTGAGCATGAACTGTGGATGACCAGCCCATACCCAAACTAATGTCGTAAGGCTTAGAATCTTCCACGAATACATTCCAATTGAAAATATTTCCTCAATTTTCATATCAAACCGTTGGCATAAGTGTGATTATCGAGTCTCCTCCCATAAGTATCTCCATATGTATGTATCAAGTCAATGGTTTAACTGAAAAATCTAGGTCTTGAACAAGATTCAGGATAAGAAGGAATGATTAGTAAATATTTCTATTAATATGACAACTATTAGTATACAAATACCGTACCTCAAATAATTCTTAGAGCCCTTGGGTCATACTCCTTGACCGCATGTAGCTACTCCCTTCCCCTATCCATTAGATCTCGGAGCCTAGTGGGAACCACATTGGTGTGGTGGTTGTAACATGTAGAAATGTATACCACCTCTTACTGTTATCCTAGATCCCCTTCCACGTCTACTTACCTGCAGATTCATCTGCCCTTGTCACTTACTCTTCTGGAAACATTTTACACGTCCAAGTCTCTGAGATTGATGTCGATTTCCTGCTTTCCCCCTGGTGACTTTCACTAGATGTATCTGCTCAGCCAAAGAACTTTCAACACAAAAGGTTCTCTTTAGAACCCTAACATAAGTAGTAATTCATTGAGTAATAGTGCTGGATCAAATGTCCCAAAACACATATCACTCAGAGGTCTAAGGCCTGAAGCACTGGTCGTATTGTATTCACCAAGTACCTGGAATGGTTGGAATGCCTCGATGAATAATCAGCTATCGACATGTCGTCCTGCCAAAGCTATAGAAACTCTTGGGAACACATACCCCTTATCTATTTATGGTAAGAGACCCCTTCTCTGAGAAAGGTTCTCAATATATATCCATGGGAAGGTCACCTCATTATAAGATTAGGGTAATATAAACCTTTCCATCGCCCTACTGAGCCATGTAGAAGGCTTACTACCCGGACCACCGTCTGATCTAATGGTTCCCTGGCTAGATGGAAACTCAGTCACCACCTCAAGCCATTCTTTAGTCTCATGTGAGTCGGGCTATCCTCAGAATCGAAGGGGTATTCGTCACTAAAATACGTATATGGAACTGAGCCTACATGTGACCTCTACTGGTAGTGCCGGTAGTAACTTCCGACCAACAGGAAGTGGTATTGCTGGGACACTTCCCGAAGGTACCATCTTGGGAAACAATAATTATACCAAATCCTCATCACTCTGTGGACCATCCTCATGGTCATGCACTGGAATCCTAGTTGGCTATCTGTATGAAGGCATCTCTAAATAGAAGCATGATGAACCACGATCAATAAGTTATACCTAGTGAGCTGACTCAAAAGAGATTAAGAGAATTTTTTTCCAAAACACATGCAACCATTGTTTTTGTGTACCGAGCCAGAAAATAGAATTCATGGTCTTGATGTATGAATATGTCAGCCGCCACACCAACACTGGACTCCTTGTACTGAAATCCAAACTCAAGACACTTAAAACTATTCCCCCCATCGAAAATATAGACTCTTAGTTCTTCTGGTAGAACTGACCACCCTTTGATACCACTTTTTCATGATCAGTCCCCTGGTGCCTATGCCGTGAATACCCCAATCCCACCTTCCCTAGGATAGTGGCTGGTGAATAGCACCGGAAATACATTTATGAAAAAGAAAAGGCATTGAATTTAAACCTATACACACACATACATGGAATACTGCACAAAGAAACCCAAAAAGTAAAGAAAGTAGTACAACCACAACAAAGTACCACCATTGAGAGTAAAAGGTGTGAACAATAGTAAAGGGGCCCGAATACAAGCCCAACTGAAAGGAAAGTACAACAAAAGAAGTACAAGCTCTAGAGGTCACCTGCTAAGGATCTTACCTGAAGGGAAGATAAAACTCACTGTCGAATTTTACTAAAACAAACCATGTCTATCGATCCACCTACATGCACCGTTTAACCCAGGATCCCCAAAGTCCCAGTCAAAACTGTCCGTCGTCTGCACAAGACACAACAGGTGTAGGCGAAGCCCGTGCAAGGGTGAGTATAAAAATACTCAATAGGGACCCCGATACCAACTTTGGTCTCACAAAAATCCATAAAGGAAAACACCACAAAGTAAGATCTCAATGTAAATGACAAAGAAAAATACATAGCTCACACCAGGTATAACTTAAGTACAGAAGTAAATATGATTAGTCATAAGGATAGATCATCTTATTCTGTTGAGAGGATATGCTATTGATCCATGAAAGTTTGATCTACTACAGTTACACAATGGGTCGCTCTATGGATGATACACGACGGGTCACACTACTGTTGATTCATGAAGGGTCTCGTTTATGCTGATCCATGAAGGGTCGCTCTTATGCAGATCCACGAAGGGTCGCTAGTATGATGATTCATGAAGGGTCGCTAGTATTTTTATCCAAGAAGGTTCACTAGTATGTTGATCCATAGAGGGTTGCTAGTATGCTTATTTACGAAGGGTCACTAATATGCTGATCCACGAAGGGTTGCTAGTCTGCTGACATACAAAGGGTCCCTATTCATTCTTCACGTCACAACCAGCCACTAGATTCTCGCACTTGGCACACTTTATTCCAAGTGCATATTCTCCTCAAGCCATAGATCATAACTTAACCGACACGAAGTCCCACATAGATTAACCCAAAGGACTATCTCATCATTAGTGTCCCAACTTAATAGACCACACATCGAACAGACGCCTGATCTTTAAGATTTGGGAATTTTTGTAAAAAGGGATCAGTTGGATTTGAGTCCAATACAACCTGGACGTAAAACACCCTCCTCCAAAACTCACATAGAGTATCTCATAAGAACCACCATGTATCAAGGGTATAATGCCACTGATGTTGTGTTAATCAGATGCCCAGTTTGAGAGATAGATGAGTTTTAGTGAAACGGGGGCCAGTTGGGTCCAGGTCCGGTCTGACCTAGTCAGAACGACCCAAAAAATCCCTGCCTGGGGTCTTGCATGACTCGTATTGTCTGCCTAGACCATTGGGCCCCACTAAACCCATCCCTGGATGGCTGTGGTTCTAGTCCTCCAAGTCACTTAGTGGCATGAGTTTATCTGGCCCAGCCCGCACTGGTGGGACGATCTATTTTTCCAGCCTGATCTGGATGGAGGCCTATTCCACCCATCATTAAATCACCAGCCCGTTCCAATAAAATGGACCAACTCAAGAAACATACCGAGTCGCTCGGGTGGCCTGATCCAACTGGCCTGGTGGTCTGGTTGGTTCGGGCCGACCTGAAGGGCCAACCTAGATTGGGCTGGACCAGCTCGGTCGGTCTGGTTTGGCCCGAACCTATTTGGCTGGTCTCAATAGGGGCGTGCATGGCCGATAAATCTAGATGTGCCTCATATCCACACATGGCCCGTATGAGCGGGCCCCTCTTCTCACTTGGCACCTTGCTGGCACTGCATCCACCCACCACTACGGCTGATGGGCTACAACTCTGCTCCGCTGTAGCGCGCCATGGGGCTCGCCACCCCTACCAACACAGCTGAATGATGTCCTCTGCACACAGTGCCTGGGTGGCACCACCTCCTACCTGTGCTGAAAATTTCTAGTCACCGATGCCGCCATGCCGGTTCCGCCACGCTGGGGGCTCCGCATCGACGACTTCTTCCGTGGGCCATGAGGTCTGTTCTGGTGGTCCAATCTATAATCCGTATGTGCCCTAGGCCTTCTAAGGTCACCACCATCACTACAATGAAATTGGGGCCGCATTTCCATCATCCCAGGGTTTCTTTGATGAAGAACACAAGAACGCCTGATTACATAGGGATCCATGCCTTGTTAGTGTTGGCCCGATCCCTCTGTGTTAGATTTTACAACAAATATCCATGGGGTTTCAGAATTATAACATAGATCTTAAATCCCAAAACTCCCATCAATCATCAATTCCCAACCAGAAATAACAACCAAGCCACGGGTCAACCTGTTTGTGGGTTGATCCACATTCGTTGTTTGGAAAGAAGAACAAGGGAAAAAAGAATACACCATGGTAACCCCTACCTGGTTTGGGGACCCGTTGCTAACAAGGGATGAAGCCTTGAGTCGTCATCGATCCTTGCTCCCTTAGTGTTCATCGTTGTTTGTCATCTGTCGAATCCAACCCACCAGTGTTCATCGATAGTGTCCCGACCCGACCCATCGGGGCTCAAGCTGCGACTCCCCAAGCCCACCTCAAATAGGCCAGGGGCTGGCGTCTAGCGCTGAGTAGGCTATCACACCGAAGGGGGGGAATTTTCCTAAGGCACCTGTACACACACAACCACATAAACCTCCATGAAATAGTGTAGAGATATATAAAACGGAACAGAAAATACATGCACACATCTATCCCAAACCAGAGTGAAGTAGCAATACAAAAAGGAAAAAACAGGGCCCACCAAAGGAAAACTACAAAAGTGTCCAACCTGCTCAGGAGGGAAAACACTGCCAAAAACACTTGCTAAGAAGATCCTCGGTACAGCTCTGGTAAACACCCCGGTCAAACTCACTCACTAAGCTCCACCTGCGCCGGGTCCTCCTGGAACTCCGTCAAAAGGCCTGTGGTCCGCACAAGACACAAACATGTGCGGGCAAAGCCCGTGCATGGGTGAGTATAACAATACTCAGTAGGCACCCCAAAAACCCAAAACAAAAGAGAGAAACTGAATGGAAACAATCCGCTCATCCTAGCCAGAGGGAACCCAGATGAGAGAGAAACTCCATCTCGTGACCATCCTTGGCTAAACACAACTAGTCAGATTAATCCAGGTGCATTCCCATACATACACCTTGAACTTCCAGATATAATCAGCTCATGCACGAAGACACATGAGGTACTGACCTAATCACCAGCAATGGTTCACAACCAGAAGATCACACTCCACAATCACTGTCATCCCATATGACACTCGTCTGAGAGATACACTCCATCGGGTCCTACACAAACATCTCAGACGCTCACCCGAGAGATCACGCTCGTCGGATATCGTCACTGAGGAAAACTCACTGAAACAACATAAGCACCAAACTCCTCAGATAGGGGATAGATACTAGGGTCCACTAGGGGATTCCATAACCCACACCAGTATTCAAAGATCTCACAGATAGGGGATCACTCCCAGGATCCGCTGGGGGATACCACAACCCGACCTGGCGCTCATCAGACACACGTCACTCAGATAGAGGATCGTCACCCATGTCATGACGATCACTATGATACCAAAACCCTATCTGGTACATCTCGCGCTGTAGGGGATCAAACTGACGATGCCACAACCCTACAGACACCACGCACACTGTAGGGGATCCAACTAACGATGCTGCAACCCTACTATAATCCTCATGATGAGTAGGGGATCATATACCCGACGATGACACAACCTTACTGAGCATGGAACACTACATAGGGTATCATATCCCCGAAGATTCCATAAACCCTACGGGGTTAACCTGCTACATAGGGAATCACCGCCCATGGATAAGCGGTCACAGCAATACCAAGAACCCGATCTAGGGAAACGATGATAGAGGATCCCACTCCAGGCCCACCGGAGGGATGCACAACTCTAACAGATTAAACATCCCATTGAGAGGATCATAAACCTATACGAAGGTTGTGATGCCGTGCAGACCTCATAGGAACAAACCAAAGAGTACCCTCAACCACTGTTGGCCTAAACGTCGCCAACCCGAGAGACCCGCCACAATGCCACACCGCGCACCTCCAAGGCTTATATCGAGGCCACCATCGTAATCCATGCGAAAAAACACGCAGGATAGGCTGTTTACTCTCCCAAAACGGACAACTGGTGAAAAAGGCACAATTCACCGAAGCTAGTCCGTGTGGGGCCCACACTACAATCCCGAAACTCATCAAGAGGATCATACCACTGCGATCCCCTTGAAAAAACACACGATATCGACTACTCATTCGTCCGAAACGGACCACCGGTGAAAAATTACTATTCATCGAAGCCAGCCCGAGTGGGGCCCACACCACGCTCCCGAAACTTGTCAAGCAGATTGCACCACTGCGATCCCCTCTGAAAAATCACACGGGATTGACTACTCGATCATCCAAAATGGACACCCGATGGAAAAGTCACATTTCTCTACAAACGCCGGAACCCGGCCTCATGGGGCCCACAACCGGTTCTCTGTCCCAACACCCGAAAACTATCTTGAAAAGTCCGTCATACCTTTAGGGTCTCGATGCCACTGACGGCACATCATTTGGACACTTCGTACAAAAGTTATGGCAGATCGAAGTTGAAAATAATAAAATATTATTATTATTTTCAACGTTTCATGCCCCCGGTCCAAAAACCTGACTCGCAAAATTCTCTAAAGAATCTCAAGTGGTCCGTCTCGATGCAAGCTTCACGTCACCACAAATGACTCTCAAATTGGACTCCCAGTTTGCGAGTTACAATGGTTTAAAGAACCCCCGGAAAAACCTGGCCGGACCACCGCCTGCCTCGCCGGAAACCACCGAATTCCGCCGCACCGTCACCGGAAATCACCGCGCCACCGCCTCTTCGCCGGAATCCTCCATTACTACCACCCTCGTCGCCGGAAAACTGGGTTTTCCGCTGAAAAACTTCCGGGAGCCACTGGGAGCACCCCGGTGCTCCAAATTCAGATCTGAAACATGTTTCGGAAAGCTCGGGACCCAAACTATACAACCCTTACAAAAATTTGAAGAAAAAAAAAACCCAAAAATGGGATCCAGGATTTTAAAACTAAAACCACCTACCTCACGGGCGAAATGACGACGTTTTGGTTTAGATCTGCGCTACAAAGCTTCCACTGCACGATCCTGGAGAGTCTGCCGTCAGAATCCGAGCTCGTGGGTGCTTCGTTTGCTCGATTTGGCAGATCTTTGGTGAAACCGAGGAGGAAGGAGGAGGCTCCTCCTTGGTGCGCAACGAAGAACAAAGTGGGGGGGGGGGGTTGTTTTTTTTTATTTTTTTAATAAAAACTTCATTTTAACTCCCCGCCAACACGCCTCCAACCCGACACCCGATGCCGACTAAAATTATGTCGTGCCTAGGGTAAAAACGACATTCTAAATGCAACAGCACACTCATGATTGTGATATGAGACTCCGTTTAAAAGTTATTCGAGCCGATGCTCATAAATAAACTTTTCCATTTATTTACAAAAATTCCCCTTGTGCCTTTTTCCACAGTAGGCCCACGCCAGCAATGTTTAAACCCCTCCTAGGGTAAACGACACACTCTATACGAAACCGTGCCCTCATATTCATATTCTGAGCTACCGTTTAGGAGAAAACCCGTTCTCTCATCGCTCATAATATAAAAATAATTAATATTTTTATAAAATTAATTCCAGGCACACCAGGCCTTGGAATTGCACGCCGTCTTCGCGCCTAGCTCTGGAATTATTCATAAGAATATTCCAAAGTCTGACTGGGCCAAAACCCGAGTCGCTACATCCTCCCCACCTTAGAACTTTTCATCCCCGAAAATTTATAAGCATAAGGAAAGCAACTGGACTCTCAACTGGGTCTCCCATGCCAGTGAGTTCACCGATAAACACCCCTGCTCAAACACATAAGTCAGAGGGACTCATCCCCTACAACTCAACACTATCCGCTTTGGGTGACACTGACTCGCCCACATGGTTTTGATCGCGTCACAAAAATGCCTCTCAGGGGGGGGGGAAGGATCCCTATTCCTTGTGCATTTCAATCATGTCGAACAACACCCACATAGGGTCTTAACAACCCCTGTATAAAACTCAAGAAAGAAACGAAAAGGATAGAGTACCGCTAAACAACGTCTATCAAAACTACAACAGAAAGTAGAAAGGACACAAGGCATACCTCTATCCATCCGCGGAGCCTCTAGGTCAATAGCCTCTAGGGAATGCAGCTGTCCTCACCCTCATCCCCCAGCTCCCTAAGCTCGGCGTGGACCACCTGGGGGTGGTGGTGGTGGAAACTGATACTGCCTTCCACTTTCTCCTGCTGCACCAGCTCCGTCGCCACGTCCACCGCCCTGCAGATCTTTTTGCTCGAGACGCTACCTCTGCCAAGGAGGTCTGTCGACCGACTCCCTCTTAGCAGCACGACGGGTCGGACAATATCTTTCAAGATGTCCCCAACCATCGCAAGCATAACACCACCTCTCCTGCGGCTGACCAAAATTGGCCTGTGAGCCCTGAGACTCAGATCATCCATCTTGGGGTCGCCTCCTGAAATGTCGGACACATCTAGACCCTTGCGCCTACCGCCGACTAACAGATGCCGATCCGACTGACGAAGTCTCATCTCTCACATGCCCAGCACTAACAGGGGGATCTGCTCAGCCAGAAATCTCTCCACCACCAACGCTCGCTCCAACACTCTAGAATAGGTGGGAAGGCACATTGAAACCACACCTTCTCGGATGTCCCTGTATAGGCCCTGCTCGAAGGTCTGAGTCCTAAAGAACAGGTCCCGAACCATATCCAGGGAGTAGAGCGACATGTCGATAAACCTCATTGAGTGCTCTTACATAGTCATTCCCTTCTACTGAAGCTGTAGAAGCTCCTGAATCGGTACTAACCTCTACATCACTGGATAGAACTCTTCCCTGAAGAGCCGCTCTAACTCAGCCCACATGAGCATCTCATCATCGTGGGACTGCGTTACTAAAATCCACCATCGCCTGACCGAACCATGCAGAAGGCTCTCCGCTAGGACCACCATCTGATCTGGGGGTGTCATCACCAGGAAGAAAACTCGGGTGACTACTTCGAGCCAGTCATCAGCTGCCTGAGGATCTAGATCACCCCAAAACCTCAGAGGTCATTGCCTATGGAACTCATGAAGCGCACTCAACCTGTGCGCAACCTCATCCTGCATTGCCGACACAACCATCTTCTTGACAGGTGGTGGCTCATCTAGCGGACCACCTAGAGGTCCATCCACAGAACCTGCACCCTGGTCCACAGCCTCTATACAGGGCAGATCATCACCACAATCTCGCCGCGGAACGCTCGCTGGCTGTCATCATGGAGGCATCCTGAAATACAATCAAGACGCTCCATAGTCAAAGAATATATCTGGATAGCTGAGTTAAGAAGAAAAAGGGAAACCCAAAAACCCAGTGCTATATGATGCATGTACCGTTATATCCCTATGAATAGTGTCCAAACGTCCCGAGTCGAAAGGAAGGTTATCAGTGTCCTAGTGAATGGATACGTTGGTCGCCGCACCAACACTCTAGTCCCTGTCCTAAAAGCCGAACTTGAAACATATTGACACTGCTGCTATGAAACCCAAACCAAACTCACAACTAAACCAACTATGCTCTAATATCCAAAAGTTAGAACCTCCTATGATACCACTCTATCATGACCCGACCCATCGGGGCTCAACCCGCGACTCCCCAAGCCCACCTCCAATAGTCCAGGGGATGGCGTCTAGCGCTGGGTTGGCTATCACACCCAAGGGAGGCATTAGACTAAGGTACCTATACACACACACCCACATACACCTCCATTAAACAGTGCAGAGATATATAAAACTGAACAGAAAATGCATGCACACATCTATCCCAAACCAGAGTGCAACGACAGAACAAAAAAGGAAAAACATGGCCCACCAAAGGAAAAATACAAAAGTGTACAACCGACTCAGAAGGAGGGAAAGCACTACCAAAAATACCTGCCGGTAAGCTCCTCGACACAGCTCCGGTAAACAACCCGGTCAGACCTGCTCACTAAGCTCTGCCCGCTCTGGGTCCTCTTGGAACTCCATCGAAAGGCCTGTGGTCTGCACAAGACACAAACATGTGCGGGCAAAGCCCGTGCAGGGGTGAGTATAACAATACTCAATAGGCACCCCAAAAACCCAAAACAAAAGAGAGAAACTAAAAGGCATTAGTCCGCTCATCCCAGCCAGAGAGAACCCAGATGAGAGAGAAACTCCATCTCGTGACAATCCTCAGCTAAACACAACTAGTCAGCTTAATCCAGGTGTATGCCCATATATACACCTTGAACATCCAGATATACTCATCTCACGCACCAAGCCACATGAGGTACTGAACTCATCACCAACAATGGTTCACAACCAGGAGAGCACACTCCAAGATCACTGTCATCCTAGATGACACTTGTCCGAGAGATACACTCCATCAGGTCCCACACAAACATCTTAGACGCTCACCCGAGAGATCACACACGTCGGATATCGTCATTGAGGAAAAATCACTGAAACAATATAAAAACCAAACTCCTTGGATAAGGGATCTATCCTAGGGTCCTCTAGGGGATGCCAGAACCCACATCGATATTCAAAGATCTCACAGATAGGGGATCACTCCTAGGATCCACTGGCGAATACCACAACCCGATCTAGATCTCATCAGACACACATCACTCAGATAGAGGATCGTCACCCATGTCACGACAGTCACTACAATACCAAAAGAATATCTGGTATATCTCAGGCTGTAGGGGATCTAACTGACGATGCCACAACCCTACAGAAACCACGTGCACTGTAGGGGATCAAAGTAACGATGCCACAACCCTACTATAGTTCTCATGCTGAGTAGGAGATTTTATACCCGACGATGACACAACCTTACTGAGCACGGACCACTGCGTAGAGTATCATATTCTCGATGATGCCACAAACCCTATGGGGTTAAACTGCTAGATAGGGGATCGTTGCTTGTGGATAAGCAGTCACAGCGATACCAAGAACCCGATCTAGGGAAACAATTCTAGAGGATCCCGCTTTGAGCCATCTAGAGGGATGCCACAACTCTGACAGATTAAAAATACCATTGAGAGGATCACAAACCTATACGAAGGTTGTGATGCCACATGAACCCCCATAGGAACAAACCAAGGGAGTACCCTCAACCACTTCTAGTCCAAATGTCGCTAACCCAAGCGACCCACCACAACTCCACACCGCGCACCTCCAAGGCCGATACTGAGGCCACCATCGCGATCAATGCGGGAAAACACACAGGATAGGCTGTTTACTCGCCCGAAAAGGACAAATAGTAAAAAAATTCACTATTCACCGAAGATAGCCCATGTGGGGCCCACACTACGATCCCTAAATTCATCAAGCGAATCATACCACAGCGATCCCCTCGGAAAAAACACACGGGATCGACTACTCGTTCGTCCGAAACGGACCCCCGGTGAAAAAGGTACTATTCACCGAAGACAGCCTATGTAGGGCCCACACCACGCACTCGAAAATTTTCAAGCAGATCGCACCACTGCGATCCCCTCGAAAAAACACACGGGATCAACTTCTCGATCGTCCAAAACGGACACCCGGCAGAAAAGTTGAGTTTCTCTGCAAACGGCAGAACCCGGCCTCGTGGGGCCCACACCCTATTCTTTGTCCCAACACCTGAAAACTGTCTTGAAATTTCCGTCGTAACTTCAAGGTTCCAATGCCACTGAGGAAACATCATTTGGACACTCCGTGCAAGAGTTATGGAGGATCAAAGTTGAAAATAATAAAATATTATTATTATTTTCAACGTTTCAGGGCTCCGGGCCAAAAACCTGTCTCAAAAAATTTTCTAAAGACATTAAAGAGGTCCCTCTCGATGCAAGATTCACGTCGCCGCAAACATCTTTCAAATCGGACTCCTGGTTTGCGAGTTACAGGGGTTTAAAGAACCCCTGGAAAAACCTGGCCGGACCACCGCCAGCCTCGCCGGAAACCACTGTGCCGCCACCGGAAACCACCGCGCTGCCGCCGGATTCTACAGTGCCGCCGCCAGGAATCATCGCGCCGCTTCCGCGCCATCGTCGCCGCACCAGAATCCACCATGGCTGCCGCCCTCGCCGCCAGAAAACCGGGTTTTCCGCCGGAAAACTTTCGGGAGCCACCGAGAGCACCCCAGTGCTCCAAATTCAGATCCGAATCATGTTTCGGAAAGCTCGAAACCCTAACTATAAAACCATGAATTTTTTTTGAATAAAAACAAAAAAAAAAGATATCTGAGATTTTAAAACTCAAACCGCCTACCTCATGGGTGAAACTTCGACGTTCTGGATTAGATCTGTGCTCCAAAGCTTCCGTTGTACGATCCTGGAGCGTCCGTCGTCAGAATCCGAGCTCGTGGGCACTTCGTTTTCTCAATTTGGCAGACCGCCAGTGAAACTGAGGAGGAAGGAGGAGGCTCATCCTTGGTGCGCAACAAAGAACAAAGGGGTGGGGGGTGGGGTGGGGTTGATTTTTATATTATTTTTTTTAATAAAAACTTCATTTTAAATCCCCACCAACACGCCTTCGACGCCGACTAAAATTATGTCGCGCCTAGGGTAAACACGGCGTTTTGAATGCAAAAGCACACTCAGAATTGAAATATGAGACTCCTTTTAGAAGTTATTCGAGCTGACGCTCATAAATAAACTTTTCCATTTATTTACGAAAATGCCCCTGGTGGCTTTTTCCACAGCAGGCCCGCGCCAGCAAATTTTACACCCCGCCTAGGGTAAACGGCATGCTCCGAATGCAACCGTGCCCTCGTATTCCTGTTCTGAGCTACTTTTTAGGAGAAAAATCATTCTCTCCTCGCGCATAGTATAAAAATACTTAATATTTTTATAAAATTAATTCCGGGCACACCGAGACTCATAATCGCATGCCGTCTTCACACCTAGCTCTAGAATTATTCATAGGAATATTCCAAATTCTAACAGGGCCAAAACCTGAGTTTCTACATATAACATTCTTCTTCATAGGGAGAGGGAGAGAGAGGTTCCATGTTCTTCATCAAAGAAAATTATACCAACTGATTTCCCAACATGTTATTAAAAATAAAACACGTCACAACCTTTCTCTTACGCTGCGACATCACATCGTTACGCTTGCACAAAAAAGTTCCATTATGAGTTTCCTTTAATGCGCCTCTTCGTCACCTCATCGCCGCACTACAAAATCACCGTCCTCCACTCAATGGTTGTGAAAAGAAATAAAATATCTTTTTAAGGTTATTTTATTATTTTTTGAAAAGGTTGAAAAATTAATTTTAGGTCCAACCCGTGCTAGTAAAAGTTAATTCCATTTTAGGTGAATCCCAGAGTTACTATTTCAATAGTGCCCTTAGAGTTTTTATCCGAGCACCGGTTCACAGGTTAAAAAAACCCACTTACACATTTATATAGATGAACCTTAAGAATAGTTCAAAAATTAACTTTCACCCTCTAACCACGCCAATCAAGGTTAGGTTCTGCCTAAGAGGAAAACGCCCCGACAAGCTCAACGACATTCTCGTATTTTCAATCCAAGTTACCATTTAGGAGTTATCAGTATTTGACAACAAAATAATTGTTAATTATTTTATTTACGGCTAAAAACTAACTTCCACTGTTGGCCCATGCTGGTCAATGTTAGGATCTGCCTAAGAAAAACATACCTTCATGAGATGAGTAGTGGTATTAGATTTTTAATTTGAGTCACTGTTAAAGAGTTATAGGCATTTGAAAAATAAAATAAAATAATTTAATTATTTTATTTATGGTTATCCCATTTTCATGTTTTCTCATCGGAGGCCTAAGATGACTAAAATTAAGTCGCGCCATGGGTAAAACCACCATCCTGAATGCAGTGGTGACCTTAGATTTCTGATCTAGGAACCTATTTAAGAGTTATTCAATTTTTTTAGGAAAACCGCTCACGTGTGCTATTTAAAACTTAACATTTTTCGATGGATCATTCCAGGCACTCCGGGCCTCAGAATCACACGCCGTCTCAGAGCTTGGTCTCAAAATAATTACATATAATTTTTTTAAAAAAATTACATGTAAATTCGGGGACATTACACATCAAATAAATAAAAATATTATAAATTATTGGAACATGAGGAAAATATACCATAAACAAATCATAATCATGTTGAAACCCATGCTAAATATTTTTTTGAAATAAAAAATTGTAAAAAGGGATGATAGAACTTAATTTTGAAAGTATTATATTGAAATTGTTATGGTCACATGATATAACCAAAAATTAGTTTTTTATTATAAAATAGAACATTGGAGGGATTGGATTTTTTAGGCAAGGAGGGGAATCCATCCTTTAAGAGGGTGATAATTATTCTCAATGTATTTGAATTCTCAACAAGGGAACTCATAAATAAGGAATATTTGAATCAAAGGTGATATATCAAAATATAAATTGGTTATACCATTTTAAATGAAAGATGAAGCTCAAGGATATGCATTATAACTCAAGAAAGCATATTGAGTTTTTAAAACCCTTAAATTTTATGGAATATATCAATAATATCCCAAAATAATTAAGATAAGGAATGGAAGTTAATTTTAAAATTTCAAAAATAATTTATGATATTATAAGTCAAATGGGTATTATTTACACTATATAAATGAAGATCGGTTCATAATATGAAATCATTCCACTATAAAGGATGATTTAGATGAAAACCCTTATCTCATTCATGTTTCTATATTCCCTTTCACTTAAATTATTGAATAAACAAATTATGTTTATTGAATAATTTATTAATAATCGTACTCAAATATATTTAATATTCAATGTTCCTTTAACCATCACATGTCATTTAATTATATTACAGGTTTTTGGGATACTTTGTTTACTTGAGGCTGTTCGGTCAAATTTTTTGTAACTCCTTATATATGTTGAACATGGTCAAAAGCATTGAAAAATGGTTTCTAAATATCTATATTTTTAATATTTGTACTTAACTATTTTTTTATATATTAAATATTTTTGTAAAACCATCCATGATGGGTGTTGATGGGAAATGAAACTCATTGCTCGTGGAAGAGACAATCTGCATGTATGCATGATTAATGTTTACATTTATCAATGAATTATTGGAGATGAAGGTGAATGATAATTTTTAAATTTAATAATAATATTATTATATATAACATATTTTTTATCCATTACAAGATTTTTTACAATCCATGATTGGCAGTGATGAAAAACAGAAGACATCACTTTATGGATGCAGTAATCTACCCAACGCTCTAACGACACTTTTGTTTTTTCTAGAGAATGAAGAGGAATAAATAATGGTTTTTACGTTAATTTAATAACATATAAGTAGAATAATTATATTTATTTAATTATATTTTTATTCATATAAGATATTTTTAAGAGTAAGATTAAGGAGAAAAGATTACGAAGAAGGTAATACTTGCGTTGGAGACTTGATCTTCTCTTAGAGATATTCTTGGAAAATAAGGCCTTAAGATAACATATAGAGATCAGGGGATTGTGAATTAAAAAAATTAAATAATGGAGAGGTTATTTGAAAATAATTTAAATGGGAAATCAATTGATAATCTAAACCAAGGAGGGGTGGAAGTGATCCCCTTTTATAAGTGAGGTAAATGGAACTTTTGTGGATACCCTTACACTTCCATGATATCACTACACTATTCCTTGGTCAATGACTCCAAAATTTAGTAATAATGGAATGAGGGGGGATTGTTTCAATATATCCTCAATCAATACTTTCAACTCATGTTTTAAATATGTTTCAATTCTTTCACCATAGGTTTTTACATTTTAACATTTTAATTTTTACCTTGGTAAGTGGTTTTTAACTAAGTAATTTATATTATATTTCAAAATATATGAAAAAAACTATTCCCATATTTTTATGTTTTTAATGAAAATTTAATTTTAATTTAGTCTAATAAAATTTATAAATATTATAAAATCAACTTATAAATTAAAATATATAATATAAAAAAATAGTTTTTGTAAAAAAATGACTTCAAACCATTATTTGTTTTTAATATTATTTAGTATTTATTTCCAATTGAAATAGTGGTAATATAATTATATATAGGATTAAAAATAATAATATTATAAACATTTAAATTAGATCAATTTAATTAATTAGATAAAAATTATACAATATTAATAAAACAATTCATTTGAAATACCATTTCACTATTATCGCAGTAATTAACTTCAATCTTACTAATATCATATTTATGAATAAAAATAAAATTAAACATTTTAAAAAATGTTTAAATTTTTAATTCAAATAGGAAATAATATTTTTATATTTAATTTATAAAAGTTAAATAGTCTTATTTTTAATATAAGTGCATAAAAACAGTTTTTAGTGTGAAATATTACTTGGGTTTCAAAAATGCTAACATGTTTTTTATAAGTTAATAAAAGTATTTGTAAATTACTTATATTAATTATATATATATATATAAATGGTTTAATAATCTTTTAATACACTTTTTTTTATAAAACTGATAGTTTTTGGAAAAACCATTATTTTTTACTATTCACTTAAAAATCAATTATTTAAAAAAAACTAAAAAATTCATACTAAGATAATTTTAATAGAATGAATTAAAAAATTCTTTTTATTTAATAAAATTAAAATTATAAAATTAATATATTTATCTTTTAAATTTAAAATATAAATTATAAATAAAACTTATTTTATTGAAAAATTATATTTTTAAACATTATGTGTTCTTAATATTATTTCATATCGAATTATAATTTTAGTGATGTCAACTTATTAGTTCATATATAATAATATTTTAAAAGTGTTGAAAAATATTTTTATGAAAAAATATAAAATAATTAATAAAATAGTTCTTTGGAAATAAATATTAGTTTTATTCTAAATACGCTTTAATAAATACCATTAATTAATTATTCGTATTATAAAATTTAATTTTACTACCACATTGATATTAAAATGTTTATTTGAATTTTATATATACATGATATGATATTTTAATAATAATAATTATAATATTTATATGTAATGCACTAATATATATATATATATTTATAATATTTTAATATCATATTTTTATTTTATTAAGAGTTATATTTTTAACAATACATGACTTTAGTATTAATCTTTGTTATATATCTAATGAATAGATATAAATCAACCATATATTCAATTACTATATTTATAATGACCATATTTGCAACGACCATATTTACAATAACCATATTTGCAGTGACCATATTTCATTCCTATATATTGTCTTACTAAACTTATTCCATTCACATTTCTAATTTCCATACTTTTCATCTTAGATATGTTGATATGATTTCTATATTCATTATGTTCTTCCTCATTATATATTTTATTTTTCTACTAGTGATCCTCATAGATAAAGATGACCCAAGAGATCTTCTAGTCTTGATGATTTTATTATTTTCTATTTATTTTCCATTTTTAATTTAGGCACTTTTAATGGATGTATAGTCCATAGTGATTAATAATACATGGTTTCGAACACTTAGTTTTATGTTATTTTATTGAAATTTATTATTATTAATGAATAAAATGTTGTTGGTTGAATTCTTATAGTGCATGAATTTTTTCCTAATCTATTTTAATTCTTTTAACATATAAAAATTGTTTAGAAATATAAAAATAAAGATCTTATAAAGAATATTATTTCTAAAAACTAGGGGTGTTACACCTAAAATCCACCTCTAATAATCCCTGGGTTGGTGACTTGCACCAAAGGTATAAAATCAAAAATTGGAGGCATTAACCTATTTTTTTTAAATTTAAGGAATTAAATATATAATTTTATCCACCAAACAACTACATGCATAAATAAAGAATCATAACAATACATGAATGTAATGTCATACATAAATTAAAACAACAAAAGATACTATAATAATCCTAGGAAATTACCACAAAATCAAGCAACACTTGAATAACTCAATGAGTTAGTAATTACCAACTTGATCACTAACCAAATCCTCAAGAACTGAAAGACAATTTATATATATGTTTTGTGAGTTTGAAATATACCAAGTAGGATCATCCATGAAACCTCTCATGAAAAATGAAAAAGAAGCTTACTAAATCCCTGTGAATAAATAATTACCCCAATTCATTACATAAAGTTATAAAAGTTTATCCCATCCTCAACATGGATATCTCACCGAGTAACACATACAAATAAGCATATTGATAACAAAACACACATATATTTGAAGGTAACCTACTTCCAAAACCCATCTGGTTTATTCCTCTCATGCCCTAAGGACTGACATCCCCTACTCATCCTACCAATGAATCATCCTAACCAAACATGGGAAATAAATATCATAGCTATACCATCATCACATATTTCATCCCATGTATCTCATCACAAAATCATCATCACCATCTCATCCATAACCAAGTAGATGTATGTAAGGACCTACAACACATGTATCATTCATTATACCTCAAGTCAATACATCCCATGAAAGTACACCCCTGGGAAACTGTAGATAACATGACTAAATACAAGTATGTTCTATAATCTCAAGCTGTTATAGCCTGCAAATAAATGTATAATAAGACTAGGAGACATTACAACCTATATAAGTATATAACCTAAACCTTAAGTCACCACATCCCAAATATACCCACATAGAATACTACATTTGAAGAGATATACAGAGGAAGAAGTCAACCATCCATTCCCTAACCAACCTAGATATTGGAAAAACACCCCTAAAACATTTGGGATTTATTTGTAATGCTTACTTTGGTGGTGAATCATATGAAATAAGAAAATATAAAGGTACATCAAACACAATAACACAAAGGGAAACTACCTAGACTTAGAGATAACTCTAACTATCATCCCTAAGACACTCAGATGGCACAACTAAGTCCTAAGAGGCTAGTTCTAAAAAATTCATACCAAAATCAAGATTCATCATGAAAAAATAATTTATTTATTTAAAAATAACAAAATATTCATTACACCCCATTAAAAATTATTGTCATTTCATTTTATTTAAACCCAATCCATCATTCTTTTACAAACATTTATATTCCTAGATTCCATTATCATTCCCTTTGAATATTAATTCCAAATATCACATGGTTATAATTAATATATAACTCATTTATCATCACTTCCATTGATAAAATTTAGTTCCCTAGGTTTATTATTTATCCATTAATCATTATATAATTATAGGCACTCCAAGACTTATCCTAAGTAACACATGTAAAGTTTCACATTATATGAATAGATTCAAATTTTATCAAATATTTGGAAACTATAAAAACAATATATAGAAAAAATACATTTAAAATCAAACACCAAGAAATATCCAATGATAAATCCAAATTCTAAACTAATCTCAACTGCCCTAGTGTCATCCCCGACACCATTGCACACATCTAATTCCATTCAGCCATCATTGACATCAATCCACCACTAGAACCCTCAAAAAATCAACCCATTTTTTTCCAAATATTCCAAACATGAAAAGTTCAAATAAAATCACAACATGGATATACCATCCTAGATTAAGGATAAAAAAAATCATTTCAACATGGAATACTCATGTGGAAATTATGTCCACAACACCAAGGCATTCAATCCTTTAACAAACAAGAATGGAATTTCTGAACCCCAACCAATTATCTTCAATAGGAAACCATTTTTAAACCATATTGAAATAAATAGTTCATTATACATAGGTTTCATTAACAAGAAACCTATTTCCAGTAGCAATCAATAAAAAAAACTAGTCATAAACATGCTTAAATAACAACTTCTAAATTTCATCAATTTCAAAGAATAAAAAAATCAATCTATTTTCCTATTTCATTAATCAATACATAATAATTAAATCTTAAGGTTATTTTTCTAATTTCTAGTATATCAATCATACTAAAAAACAATAACCATCACAGCAAAAATATGACACACTATTTATAAAATCAAGAGACGTCATCAAAATAGTGCAAAACATATGCAACCACTACATCTCAATTTCTATATTTCATCCTTTATTTATTTATTTATCATATTATTATCTTAATTAGGTTATTTACATCATTAACCATAGAAAAAAATCACATTAATTTTATAGTTACACATAAAAGGAGAATTATCGATTCTCCTACCATAATTAGAAGTTAAATATTCTCTGATAAAGAATTCACATACAAGTATTACCCACTAAATTCAATGAAAATACCACCAGAACCTAAGAAAAAAATTATCATTAAGTCTTTATTGAACCTCATATTAAAATAGAAGAACTAATCCAAAATAAACATCCAAAGGGAAAGTATAATTAGGTGAATGATGAGATGATTATAAGAGATAATACCTTGATCTACAAGGCTTTGATCTAATGATTCGAGGTATTTAGACTATTAAGGAAGCGACCAGTGAGTGGTGGGATAGGTAGGGTTTGGATAGGGTTTGAAGGAAGATATTATAAATCTTACCAAGGAATCTATAACTCTCTATTTATAGAGGAATCCCGAATGACCCCAACTATGACATAGTAAAAACCCTATATTCCATGGTGTTCCTCGACCAAGGGAAAATCTATATTTTATGGTGTTTGAGTATCTAAAGACCACGTACCTTTAATACTAAATTAAACTCATTTGACCAAAACAATACCATGCACTATAGTGTGGTGCATGTTTTTTAGGCTCCCGGAAAATCACTGTGACTAGTCACCAAAATGTAGGGAACATTCCCTCATTGTTTACCTCCTCTACATAGAACTCAGTGTGTTTGACTGAGCCTCAAATATTTGCATAAAAAACAGACTACCCCAACATTATCAGATATACATTATATATAGGGTATTATCCCATGAAAAATTAGGGTCACCATGGCCAACAATATGTTATGGTGACCTATACCCAGCTCTAACAATGGATGGAAATTCCTAAGTCCCCAATATAAAAACACCATTGACTGAGGCATTTTAAGGTCACAATTTTACATAGGGAAACTTATCGAGCACTAAAACCATCCAACCTAGTCATTTTTTCATGATCATTTTACATAGGTGGAAACCCCATGAAAAAATTAAATCACTATGGTAATTTAATTTCCATTGGTGAACCAAACATAAAAAGGATAAGATCCATGACCTCTCTTCCAAAATTTCTAACAAAAAATGACCAAATTCCTAACTAGAAACACTAAAATGGTGATCACCACTAGAATTTTAGGCCCCATGGTGTACCCATTCTTTGTAACTGCTACTCAAAATGACCAAAATCTAACATGGTTTCCCAAAATGACTAGCCTTACACCTTTTTCTCTAGTGTTGTTTACCACAGTTTTCACTACACCCACCTCTACAGCATGGTGACCCTATAAATGTAAAAAACTAAACTATATCCTAGGTAAAACCTATGAAATCCCTCATTACACCTCTAATACCCATGAAAAAACAATAGGAGATATCTATAAATCTTGGACCATACATGAGATACCACTCAAAAAATTATTATCCTATATAATTTTAAACAAAAACCATAAGGAAAGAAAAAGGGGTTTGAACAATCACCCCATGAGATACCTCTCAAGGATCTTAGTATAATAGAATACCAAAAACACATGATAAGGAAAGAACATATAAACAGGAAATAATTAAATCTAAAAATAAATGCACAATAAAGGGAGACACATCTATAAAAATTATAGTTCTATAAATGAAACAAAAAATCCAGATAAGGATAAAAAATATGATAAATTAGTGAAAATACAACAATAAATCAATAAAAAATCTCAAAAAATGACCAAAAATAAAAATATATCTGGATATTGAGCTTGCATCTATGACTCATGTTTCTAGGTAATCTTCTCCACACCACCATGCCACTACAGAACATGAACCAATTGAATAACATTCCCATGAAAAACTACCTCATGATGGTCTTGAATCTCAAAAAGCCACTCCTTGAAGTTCTCAACATCTTTAACTTCTAACTCACCCTAGTTGATAATGTGGGAATCATCATGATGTTACCAATGAAGTGATGAGTTGTGGAAAACATTATTAATATGTCTCATTCGTAGGGTTAGTCCTAACCGATATGAAATGGCTCAAAGACACACCAATACCTCAAAAGGTCCAATAAATTAGGGTCAAAGATTACTACCATGATTGAAACTTTAATTCCCATGATATGGATATAACTTCAAGAACACATGATCTCCAACATCAATGTCTATATTCCTTATCATATGATCAATATAGGACTTATATGTCATGATTTTCACTAATTATTATTAAAGAATAGCTAAATATACAAAATTTTTCTAACACAAAAGTGATTGTAAAGGCATCCAAAGAATGATTTGAATGGATCCGTACTACCAAGGTCCTATGCCTCACCCACGAACCTCTAAAACCTATAATGTATGCAAAAAACATGTCTTATAGAGTTTGTATAATATACTTTGTATGACTTTCTATCTTTAAATGAAAATAACTGTTAAGGAATAGATAAGAGCCAAACAAATATTAGCAAAATACCTAAACCTTGGATGTGAAATGGGGATCCTGATAAAAAATTATTGTCTTCAAAAACTCTTGTAGCCTCACCTCATTCTCCAGATAATGCCTCGATAAAACCTATAATAATCTTGAATCCTTAATTAGTAAGAAGCATGATCAGTACATCAAGTGATCCATGAGCACCCATATCACATAATAACCTAAATAAGCTTGAGGAATATTAGTGATGTAGAATTTTGAGACTTCCTACCATTTACATTGGGGAATATTGATATACTAAAGTAAACCACCTAGAACTTGGTTCTCAACCTTCTCCCTTTAGAAAATTAATTAATGAGAGACAAATCTACAACCAAAGAACCATATCATTGACCAAATTCTCCTTAAAATACTTAAAATAAGTCTAGAAATGGCCAGTCCACTTAAAAACCTAATCCATTATAGTCAAAGCTATCAGAGGATTCACAATAAGATATAATTGATGTAACAATTCTCTTTTAATAACCAGAAATACCATGTAAACTCTCCATCTTTACAAAATTCTTGGTGGGTTACTAAGAAATAATTTCCTTGATATTGAAGGATACATGGATACTCCATACTAAGACACAAAATGTCCCATGAAATGGACTTCACGAGCCTATAACTCACACTAAGATAGAATCCTAAATAGATATTGACAATGGAGTGCTCTAAAAATATCTCATAGATGCTTTGGACATACCTCTTTAGATACAAAAAACAAGAGGTTTTCATTGATAACCCCAAACATGAGATGATCTAGAAAATCATTAAAATATGTGTTCATTAGTCCCATGAACACAACTTGATAATTCCTAACACCAAACGACATCACAAAAAACTCTTAAATCCCATAATAACATCTCAAGGAAGTCTTTAGGATATCATCATCCTTTATCTGTATCTGATGATATCTTTACTGTAAGTCAATCTATGAGAACCAAATATCCCCTTTCACCCGATTGAATAAATATTCAATATTTTGGAGATTATAGTGATTCTTTAGTCTCACCTAATTCAAGCGATGGTAATCGACACAATCTATAGACTTCCATTTACCTTCTTCAAGAATAGAAATGGATCTCCCCATGGTGACACACTAAGATGAATGAATCATATTTGTAGAATATCATCAATATAAAAAATATTATCTCAAAACTTTTAATGGTCCAACCAATAATAATACATCGATATAATAGTGACATCATACTATAGATTTATCCCATAATTTATTTCAAGATGATAGGGTAGTTCCAAAAACTATTTTAAAAAAACATATAGGTGCTCCTAAAAAATTTTGGGAAACAACACTAGATGGTCCTACATGGAAACTATCCATTATATGGTCTATCAAGGGTGATAACGACTCAACATACCTCTAGCCCATATGAGGGTCTCACTCACTAATAAATACATCCCGATCTACATCACTGTTATAAAATATGCCATTCCTCCTAAAAAAACCAACAAAATATTTCATTAAATGTAGCTAATCCATATTGAGGATGTTTTCATATATTTATATATAAAAACATAGTAAGTATCCATAAGATCGATTCTTTCTTATAATCATCTCACAATCTCTTAAAAAATCATACAAGTTAGCTAGATTTCCTGGTGGTATATTCAATGCCAAGTGTATTGGACGTATTTTTTCCTCATGTAACAAAGCATGGATTGGGGTGGGTAAAATGATGGAGTGCTTAACTCCTGAATTAAACAAGGAATACACATAAGTAGAAAAAATGTATATAGTACCTCACATGATGTCTAGATGGAACAAAACTAGAAACTATAAGGAATGAATTTGGCCATGACATGCTCCACAAACTCTCTATACTTGATGGAAAATAACTTCACATTTTTTATCTTCTCTCTATCCCTAAGTATGAGGGGTATCATGAGGCTATCCTCTATACTGATTTTAGTCTTGATCACCCTACTGTTTCTATTGCTACTGCTTTAGAGGATATTACTGTAACTACTGAGCCTGAAGAGGACCTCTAGCTCCTATTTGACTATTGAGGATGATCAAACACTATTTATTAAAATTTAAATGACCTACACAAATATAACATACCATTCCTAATCTTATGGCAGGGATCCTAGAACTACTAGTTTTGGTGAAATGAAATGTAGAAGGTTTGAACTGAGTCCCCACTATCTAAAACTTCTTCTGGACTAAAAATGAGTACCCATGAAAATAGATCAGCACTATAGAATGTCTTGATGACTCCCCTCCCAAGATGATATAGTTTTTGATAATATAATATTAATAACCTTCACTCATACAAATATCTTGAGGCATGTCTTCAACATAAATGAGGTGACCTGATGATAAATTTCTAGATGAAAAGCCTCCTCAAAATACCTCAACCTAGCCACAACATCAGGAATAAGGTCCCAAGAATAATTCAAGAGGTTATTAAACTAGATACTAAACTTCCTCACACTATAACTCTACTAAGGAAGGGTAAAAAAATTCTACTGATAAGCATCCATCATGGATAAAGAAAGAAACATAGCCTAAGACTATTCATAAAACTTCTTCCATGTAATAACCATATCCCCAATATCCCTAAGAAAAAATAACCACCACTTCAAAAATAACCCACTATTGACACCAATAAATTCATTCCATGCACTGTTCCATATAATCCATGATATTTACCTTGATAAGTTGACACAAGTCGAGTTTGATTAGAAAAGTATCTCTATGTATAAAGAGGAACAAAATTGGATCTATATACACCACATGATTTCTCACACACCAAGTGATGGATATTCTTCAAAACATTTCCATGTTTGGTTAATTGGTTATGAGATATTCTTTTCTAGAATAGCCCATGAATTTTATCAATTGCTGATGAAAGAGTGTTAAAACCAAAAAACCCACCTTTGAGAGTATTATAGGATCATTTTATACATAAAAAACCCTATATATGGTGTAAAAATAATAATCAAGGGAATATTTTTCTTCATAGGATTATATTTGACAGGTCACAAATCCAAAATGGAATTACATTTAAAAATTCATAGCCATAATAAGTTGGATATTTTTTTAACCATGAAATTAAAGCTCACACTTAGGTCACACACCCAGATTCATCACCGATCTCCCATGATTACCCAATTCCTCACACATAATTCCATTTCCACGCATCTTGGTATCAAATGCATGAAACACCTCCCACATGAATCTCCAATTCACTTAGGTCCACACCATAGTTTATAAATAGACCCCTAGCCTCCAAATCTAGATGCACACTAACATAGATCAATAACCAAGAGAGGTAGAATATCCATTATCCTAACCTATTCTAGAGCCCCCTCTATTAGAAGATACATTCCCTATTCATCCTAGGTATCATATATGAGGGTGATTATTTTTTCTTCTCATACCAAAAGGCCCTCTACTAGGGTGATCCTTCACCCAACCCTCCACTAGGGTGAAACAATAGGGTGGATAAGATCCTTTCAGGTTATCCCTTCACCCAAGGACCCCAACTTGGGTGAGATTTTTCCTAATCCTAACTTGGGTGAGCCCTTATTAGGGAGATACATCACTTGGGAGAGCCTCTCCTTGGATGATCCCACATTAGGGAGAGCCCACACTTGAGTGACCATTCGCCTAATACCCTTCACTCGGGTGACCATTCACCCAATAAAATTCACTTGGGTGACCATTATATTGAGTCCTTTCACATGGGAGACTATTTTCTCAAGGCCTTATACTTAGATGTCCACTCTCTTGAGTTTTTTCAATTTAGTGGGAATTTATTTAGATCCCATCACTTGAGTAACACTTTTCCTAGGGACCTTAACCTTGTAGAGCCTTCACCCAAGGTTAAATACTAGGTTGATCCTTTTACCAACCCTCACTTGGGAGAGCCCTCATTTGGGTGATACTTCACTTGGGAAATCCTTCACATGCATGATCTTACTCGGGTGATTCATCACTTGGGAAAAAATTTACCCAGGGTCCTTTACCTAGGTAAAACTTTTCCCAGGGCTCCTTCACTTGGGAAACCATTCACCCAAGGTCCCTTAACCTAGTTGTCCATTCATCCAAGGTCCCTCAATTTTGAGTCCCTTCAGTGAAGCCTACACATTTGGAGAGCCTTTGAATAACCTTTAACTAGGCAGAGACTTCACTCAAGGCCCCGATACTAGGAAGAAACCAATTGGTGAGCCCTTACTTGGGCTAAGGACCTCATGATATCTCTCACTAAGGTTAATAAAAATTTTATCCCTCACTAGGACTAAGAACCTAATGATTTCCCTAACCAGGGAGAAAAAAATTTTCTATCTAGATCTTACTGGGGAAAATCACATTTTCTATCCATTTATAGGGATAAGAACCTTATACAATCTGTCACTAGGGAGAATAACTTTATCTATCCCTCACTAAGGCTAAGAACATTTTCTAAGATATTAGTAAGGCTAAGATTATCATATTTCCCTCATTAGGGATAATCACATTACATTTCCCTCACTAAGGATAAGCAACTTCATGATCCCTTACTTGGGCACCAATCCTACCAGGTTTGACACCTGGGTACCTATTCATACGGAACACCTAGAGTCAAGATAATTTTATCAATTTCCATATATATATATATCAATTTGATATACTTCACATGGGTTTACTTATACACCCTGAGTTGAGATAATACTATTAGTGGCCCAAATTATCTAGGGCTGAGATACACCTCTTGGAACCCTAGGCTACCTTCACCCAAACCACATGCTTCAGTGAACTATATAGGGGTTTCCTAGTAGGTGTAAGTGACATAAAATATTTTTACTTGTGTCACCTACTAGATTAGGAATATAAAGTCAATGTTAATGCATAATCCCCACTCATATCGTATTTCCATACTTTACAAAACACTTGAATTCTAAAGGAGAATCTCTTGCATAATACTGATTCAATCCCCAATTTTCAACCCCAATATAACATGACTGATATTTTATCTCTTGTTTCTCACACTGATCACAACTCAAATGGGCCTAACGGTTCATGTTTCTATCCCATTGAAAAAATTGCAACACATAATAAGAATCCCCTTCAAGTCCAAGATTCATGACTCTAAAATGAATATCAAACACCCTTACTGTATGATTTCAAACTACATGAGTGTCCTTACATATGACCTTAAAATATATCACTTGAACTACAATTTATTTGATTCCTGATAACTATGATATGTAGGATTCCTATTTCATGTTCAAAGCCAATACTCTAAATGAATAATTTGGGCCTTCTACTAGGTATAATTCCCAACAACATGATCTCTTTTCTAGTCACCAATATACCGGATGAACCATTAGGGAAGATCATGCATAATACCTTCTTAGATTCTTATTTACACCCCTTTAATGGAACATGCATATCACACAGGCCTCCTACTAGGTGTAAGACCCAAAATAAGCTTTCTTCCCCCATGGTGAAGAGCCTAGGACCTACTATGTGATGAGCATTGACCTTCCTTACATTGATCAGTATAAAAATAATCATCCTTCTCAGGTAAAAAGCTAAGGATGCCTCTAGTGATGATCCATGCATAATCCATACCTTCTCTTATTTGGTTATTAATAAATACGATGGACTGGAATGGGATACTGAGGCATAATTCCTACATAAACCATTTCTAGGAACCTTAAAAATAATCATACATCACACATGATATTTAATATATTGGAATTGGTCCTTGTAACATGTGCTTAAAAGGGATAATATGTCCCATTATGTGGAACCTCACTATATCGGTTTTGATTCTTATTATCATAGGATATATAGGGTACCTCTTTGAGTTTCAGTCCCAAATACACCACACCAACCACCACCTTGGATAGTGATAAACCATAGAGTTCCAACTATGTAGATATAAATAAAAACATCAAAAATAATATGAGAAACATAGAGAAACTCAAATACATATATATTCTCACATAAATACATGGTTTTGATCAGATCATTGACATAGGGGTAGCTAGTCCCACACCAGGATTTGGAAAGTATTCATAGACATATCTCAAATTTATAAAAGAGTCCAAAATATGGAAATAATTCCTCCCAATAGGGTGAGACAACCCTGAACTCACACAATCTTGACCAATGTGCATTCCAAAGAATCACTAAGAAGAAAAATCAGCATCCACATGCCTTTGGAAAGTAGGTCCACATAGATGTTCAAGCTGAACCATCACAAATGTTGTAGCCATCAATGTTCTACCTTTAATATAATGGAGTGACCAATTTGAATCCATCAATTGTGCCAATACTTTCATATGAAAAAGGGAATAATTTTCCATTAGATGTTAGCTTCACCTTCCAAAACACATTCCATTTAAAATATAATGGTAAAACTAACTTGGAACATTTAAATATTAAAGTGATCGATTGATCGTGAACTCTTACTTATAATGATACAATGAATAGTTTCATGTTTATGTTAACTTAATAGGACCTTTAAGACTCCCTAAAATCCAAATGAAATCATCTAATTAACAAATTAATTATTAACAGATTATAAAAGATGGTGATATAATCATGACACATCATTATATTTTGTACCACCAACTAATTCATTGATCCTATTCCTCAACTAATATGAAGAACATGGACTAGTAGCCCTGATGAATACTATAAATGATCCTTTCCTCTAACACCACTTGGTGAATGATCTTGTTCAAGAATACCGTCTCAATTTTTAATCCTTACTTTATATGTACTATATGAATTACATTAAAGGATGAATCCATGTATTCTATCCTATTAATGATAGAAAATGTAAGATATTATGGAACTTATTTCCACATCCAAATACTTTGAAATAATATAATTAGAGTGAAGAAAAACTTTCCTGCTGTATCTTTAGAAGTTGGATAAAGACACTCACCCAATCTAGGAAACCTCCTAGGATCATATAGGAGGGTTGACCATGGTAATCATAATCAATGTGTGACCCTAATTTTGTGTACTATTGAAGAATAAGTTGTGATTGTACTAATCATCTAGATTAGGGAACCCATATGGAGGGCCCGCTGGGGGAAGTCAACCATCATAACTCAATATAATGTAAACATCCTCGCTAATACCAATATACTTGCGGCACATCGGAAAATCCTGATAGTGGCTGAGGTCCAATCCCAAATCCACAATATATAGAAATGTTAGAATTCATCATGAATGCAACTAGTGATGCAACATTCTAGGGGACACCCCATCACATAAGGATTGGTAATTTTATCATTTTTAACCTGATGGTTATATCTAGTGTTATAAAGTTGATAGGAATATGTGTAAATTTTGGTAATACCTCTTCCAAAACAATAAATGTTTCCTACATCATCTTTCACATTAGTAACTATCATCACTGTTGGTTAAACTAAAGCTCAAAACCATGATACTATCAAAATAAAAAAAAATGGTGGATAAATTCACTACCCACTCACCATAAAAAATAGTGAAGAAGACTCAAATGAAGAAAAAATTACTCAATATAAAACCAAAATAGTGGAACATGAGTAGATCAATGCTGAGTTTCTTAGGAGAAATAAACACACTAAGTATGGTCTATAAGACGAATCCAATATGCCTCATTTAACTAACATACTTCAACCAAAGGATATTTCTATATCCAAAAAGAAAGAATCCTGACACCCCATTAACATGAGATCATATTAACCCACTAAATTTATTTTAGTGTTGATTTATTATTAGGGGTTCCCACCACTTGATGGACATCAACTGCTAATTCAGAAATTCACCTATGTATAACTTAGTTGGGGGAATACTAAGAATTAGTAGATACCCTCACTTATTGGATAGATTCTCTTGAATGTTTATGTTCAATTATAAAATCGAAAAGGAATTTGTAACTTGAGTGGGTGGATTCAACTCCTCCTCCACCTAGATTTAGGAACCCCATATTATCAAAATTCTATGGAATGGGTGATCCTGAATAGTATATCACCCATTTCTATTCCCAACGTAACCCAATGTTGGGAACCCCAAAATAGAAATAGTTTTACAAGATCAAATTATCTGTTCCAAACTTGTAAGGAACTTCTTTTTCTTGGTGTAATAACCTCAAAGTTGGGTCTATTAAAATATTGGAAGAACTCCGTTAGAAATTAATATTCTAATTTTTATACATTATAAGTAAAAAACTATCATTAAACTCTATAAATGAAAGAATTATTGGAATGATATTCCATTGATTTCATTATAATATGGAAGATTATGACATATTCCTTAGAACAACAACTTCCCTGGGAATAATTATTGGAGATTAGTGTTGAGAACCTACAAGACAAGTTTTCAACTATGATTATCCCCATGAAGTACCCCAATGGATTCCATGAGATCACTACTAAAACAAAATTTCTAGAGGATGCTGTTTATAGAACCAAGGAAAGAGATCATCAAGAACCATCATCATGAATGAGGAACTCAGGGAAAGAAAAATAAACCACTATCACCCTCAAACTTAAAATTCAAAGGTGACATTACCTTAATAGTTGGGAGAATGTATATTTTTAATTCTATAATGATTAGGTCCTAGGGTATTTTATATCTTTCTTTAAGTAAAACTTGATCACGATGTTAAAAATCAAGAAACTAGATAATGAGGGGAAAGATGGTCACTCAAATTACTTCCCTTACCATCATATTCTCAGTCAAATGATTTATGAAGGATTAAAATTCAAGTATCTCTAGAAAAAGGAAGTTGATGATTTTCAAGTTCCATTAGATATTTCAAAGGTTCAAGTGGAATGTATGTTAGATATTCTCCTAAAAAAAGAAATGAATGAATGGGAAAATACTCCATATAGGGATGCAAAAGAGTTGGATGAATTAATTATCCATAAACCAGTGGGTCATGGAAGATCTATCATCAAGGAATGACTGAGTCAACAAGTTGTGACCCTGATTCCCTCTACATATTTGATTTTAGAAATTTCTACTTTTTATCCTTTGAAAACCCAATATAATCAGTATTGGAGAAATGAAGATAACTGGGGGTCCACATCGACTACAATAATGTCCAGTCTCATTGGACATTTTACCCCCATAATTGAGAGCATGAGCACCATCCATATAAATTATACAACAATAAGCACAACTCCAAATGGTCTAATAGGAAACATCCCACTAGCTGTTTCAATAGGCACCTTCAAAACAAATGGTCCAATGGGAACCAACCCACTAAAATAGATCCTATTCTGATAAAGATAACTAGTCTAATATTGTATATAGTAACATGGTATCTGCTAGAAATGACAAATTTTTAGTTGATTCTAGTGAGTTCCATCTTGATAGAGATGATCATTAACTTTTAGAATCATATGATCCTCAACAAGTTGTTATATTTTATACTCCCAAAATTGGAGAAGAAGATCTTGGTGATACCCTCACCTACCTATAAATAAGGTGTTATTATCCCTATTGAAGTCTTAAAATTTAATATTGATAGAGTATTCTCCCAATGTCAATAAAAAATCTTATCTCTGGGGTCCACAATAGGATTCCCATTAGCATCATCACAAAAAATTTTCATTGGTAAAGATAAGGGTACTGATAATTATTTTACCTATCAGCCTCTTGAGGATGATAAGGCCATCTCTATTGAAGAACTGATCACTCAGTTAGAGTGGGAAAACGAGGTTATCTAAGAAATAATTATAGATTTGATTTATATATATTTTCCCCATGGTGAAATACTAGTATCTTCCTACAGAGGTCCTCTATGCTGTGAATAACCCCAATCCATAGGATTTAGTGAATTTTTATATTCCTCACTCCCTCACCAAGTGAATTCTAGACATTGTTCCACCTCACCCCTACCCATATCGTTGGGGTAATTTTTATATTTCCACATTATCATCAGGTGAATTCATAGTCATCAGTATCTTTGACATCTACCCTCGAATTGATCAAGATTGGGGAACTACCCTTAAGAAACAAAATTCAACCACATGTCCATTCAAATAAACACATACATATCACACATAGGAAGCAACACTATCATCCATCTTGAAATAATAGGAAGAAACAAGGAATATTCCTTATAACTGAAACACATTTCTAAGATTTTTTCCTATACCTTTGTGAATTATTTGGTCAAGCTCCCAAGGATTAGAATAATTACACCTGGGGAGGCATATTTGAGAGACCATTCTAATTAATATCTATAACATCAATTATTAGGGAACACAATTGATAGGTCTCTTATCTATAATTATTTTATTCAAAATAATATAGATGAGGGGATATTGGAGTAACCAACACCTGAATCTTAGCTTATTCCATGTGGAAACTTTGAGAAAAATACCCAAAGTGTACCAAACTTTTTTGGTCTTCCAAATCGCAGTGATAGACATGGAAAGGTCTATTAATTCCATTATGAGTATGTGTATATAAATTTCATGTGTTCTTTTAAACACAACCCCATTTATCTTTTAAATATCAAGAGAATCAAGGAGGTAGCCGTGAATGATTATCCTATCTATTTCCCCTTCCATTTATTTTTGGGATATATGATTGAAGGATGATTCACCTTGAATGATTGGAAACAAACGAAAGTAGAAGAAGGAATGATAGAGTTAGAGGATGCTGAGATATATGAAATATGTATTCGAGTCATTCTCACTCAGTAAGTTAAATATCATTATTCCCAAATCATGTTAGCCCCACATCCTTAACACATGATGTTAAAATACATGGACGTATCCTTGTTACATGAAATTAAAATACATGACAAAATTCTTAACCACATGAATCTAAAAGATAAAATGTACCATCTTAGAAGTAAGACACTAGAATACATGACATATGTTCCATCTTGAAAAACCTTAAACTACTTAGAATTGATTACCTTTTATATATTATCTTCCATATATGTAAACTGGATCCTTGGGGAACCCCCACCGGTGCATGGATTATTATATGTGATACCCTAAAGTAATATATAAAATAAGACCCCTCTAATATGTGACCATATTTATATAGGATATTGCAAAGTAGACTATTTTATGAAACTATAATAAAAAAAAAATCCCTCATCATAGTGTTTGAGTCCCATTCATTCACACTTGGTCTTTCCAAATGTTCTCCTATATCAGGAAATTTCTAAAACTATATATGGATTAATTACCATAATATGAGATACAAAATGATTCCCATAATTATTATTATAGTACCAAACACAAAACCTTTTTTTATTTTACTATAATATACAAGACCTTAATCAATTAAAATGGTATTAATAAATGTTCATTCTGCATTAATTTAAACTAATCAGAATACATCCTGATGGTAAGATGATAAACTGTACAATCATGGTCCTCTTTGTAAGACTAAAAATTTCATGACCCATATCCAAAAGAAATAAATTTTATAATTTCATGTTAGTTAAAAACACTTCTAAATAATGATGTTAAACTATGTGGTGAAGGTTTGGGATATAAGACCTTAAATTTCATAGCACTATTTTCCTAATCGCATGATGTTCAACTGCACAACACATGGTCATTGAGTAAGACCAACCCCCCTTTCATGTATGAATTAAATCTATCAGTAATGCTTCTAGTGTATGGGTTTACCAGACCATGTTGAGATTTTTTCAATATATGCAAATTTGGATAGATTTGTTATTATATCTCATTCTCTTAGATTGTTTTAATGATCATAAACACCAACTATGTTTCTAACATTTTCAATTAAGAGAATTTAAATTATTATGATTGAAAATTTTGTTACAAGGTTATTTAGGAAAGAGAAAGGAATAAAATGGAGTGTGGTGGTCATGTTCATCATCCTGCACAACCTATTTCCATAGGATACCTAGTGATGTGTCATTAACCAATTGGTTGAACTAGAAAAAACCATCATTTCTACTAAAAATCACCTCGCTACATGATATATCTCACCAACCACCTGGTTATATTTGGACAGTACTGGTTTTATATAGTTTTCACACTAGATACATAGTGAAAGCCAGTGGATACCTAAAGGCGTTTTTAGTATCTTGGATTCCTACAATAATCCCAGTGGAAAGCTAGTGACATCAAGCAGCTAACTGAGGGCATTGGGTCAACAAAATATAGTGTGTATTAAATATGGTATTCAATAGATCCTTTTACCCATTTTATCCTTAAAATTAAAATAGAGACCCCTTGAATTCTATAAACACAAGCCATGTGTTTACTCGAAAGAAAAAACATTGATAAAAAATGAATGTATTTGGTATATAGGGAATGTAAATGAGAATCAACAACAAAATTTCTTCCATTATTCCTTCTCTTAGTATTTATTTTTATTTATTTATTCTAATAATTTGATCTCCTATATATCTGTCACTCATTATATGAGTTTAAATTTTTTTATATTTAAAGAGAATTTAGTGAATTTATTTAAAGGTTTTATTCCCAAGATCTCTTATTTTTTATCTTTCATTTTGGGTTCTTTGTAATTTCTAAAACCAAGTTCCTCTTTTTTGGGTTCTTGGTAAACAGCTAAAACTGGGATATTTTTCCATGTTTATTGGATACCACTAAAGTCAACAGTTTTTATTATTTTCAGGTTTTTTTACTATCACTAAATTTATGGTCTATTATTCATAAACCCTTAATAAATTGATGTGGGAGACATATTGAATCATAATTGAGTTATTTTCGAAATCCCTTATCAAATTGTGTGCCTTGTAGTTTATTGACTTCTAAATATTTTTCCTTTTAACCTATTTCATTTATTTAATCGATTAATCATTAATCATATCTGTCAATTAATATATTAGTTCATATAATTCAATCTATAACTTATTTTATATATTTTTCTACTAGACTTATTGTTTTGAATTTAAAATATGATTTTCATCACTTGTTCTTACTTTGATTATTTTAATTTATCACAATTTTGAATAATTTTAACTCATATATACATTTAAATTTTAAATTTAAATACACCCATAATGATATATTATTCCAACCAACAATTGGAATCATAAGTTTCCTTGTTTTTAAATTTTTATTTAGTCTGGTTTTTCAAAATTTTCTTTTAAAACTCTTAATCAATTTCAAGGAATGACATTTAAAAATTATCTTCAATCACGGACCCCTAAGGTGTTCCCAAAGGACACGAAATGGGTCATGGCCCTTTATTTTATGGAAGAGACTATGGTTATTAGAAAAATTTCATGTCTACTTTTATTTGAAGCATTGATTATCCTATTGGTATTTTTTTATGAATAGTTATAAAATTACTAAAGAATCGGAAGAAAAATAGACTCTTAATGATATTTTAACTTTTGAAATTGATGGAAAGGCCAATAATTATATTAATTTTAGTTTAGATCAAAATTAATATAATATAATTTACACAATAAAAAATTTTCTTGAAATTTGGAAATTACTTGAGGTTACTCATGAAGGAACTTATAAAGTTCTTCTATTTAAAAGGGAATCCCCGGGAGTTTCCTTTTAAAACCCTCCCCTCCAAGGAACCCCTCCCCACGAATATGTCATAATTCCCTAACCAGGAAGGATCCATTTCCAACTGAGATAGTAGAGCATCCCATAGGGTAACACCTTGATCAATGATGGTTCGACATAGAAATCCATTAGCCAGGTGAAGTGCACCCATTCTTCCCACCTGGTGAGACACTGGGTGACCTGGAAAGACGAGTGATACATGGGAGGCGGAAATTCCCCCAAGAGAGGTCTCCCATGAATCGAACCCCAGAACTCACCAAATATTTTTTCTATTGAAATGATGTTAAATGTTTTAGTATGCATCATTAGGGGTCTATTACTAATATGTTTACTCACTTTACAGACATATGTAATTTAATAGTCTCATGGTGATACTATTACTATATAAACTCTTGTGAAAAAATAATTTGGGTCCTTCCAAGTAATCATAACAACCCAGTCTTGACATATATTAATCATTACATCACTTTTTCAGAATACTTAGGCATTATACAAACAAATGCCCAAAGAACATAATTGGCCTCGTGCCTTTGGAAACATGGAAACAAAAACACGAATACATAAGAGATCTACACTATAACCCAATATGTTCTAATTGACTAGAACCCTTATTAGAAACATCAAACATAATAAATATCTTCATAAACTAGGGAAGGAAACAAAAAAATGGGTGATCTCAATTGCTCAGTAAGGGTAAATAAGGGAGACACGTAAGCATAAACATGAGTATAAGGGTATGAGAACATGATCGTGAGAATAGAAAATCATAAGAGAAATAATTGAATAAATATTGGAAGTTAATAATACATGAATCATAATAAAATAAATATCCTAATCCATAAATTCATAACATAGAAATAAGACAAGGAATTCTAGAAAACACATAAGCATATACTGATTTCCATAGTTTGCATAAAATCTCTTCCAAGACAATCTTAGTAGTATGGGTTCACTCCCCATACCATCTTAGTAGACATGGTTCACTCCCTTGGCTATCTTAGTAGCATTAGGTCACTCCCTTGGATATATTAGTAGAATTTATTCACTCCTCATACCATCTTATTAGTCAAGGTTCACTCCCAAGACCATCTTTGTTTATCTCATGAGATATAAATCTTTACCCAATGCATTGGAGGGATATATAAGTCCCACCCATATCATAATAAAATCTTACATACTTGTGCTAAAAAATCATAAACAATCATATCAAAACCCATTAAATTAAATGGTTATCATAAATATGTATTCATATCATAACCTATGGAAAAAGTTACAGACTCATAATCATTTCATCAAAAACATAATCCATGAAAGACAAAATAATTTTATAAATATATATCCCATGAAAGAGAAATGTGTTTTGTAAAGACCATAAAATGAAGACTAAACCATTCATATAAGGAATATGAATGTAACCATTATACCACTACCAATAAAGGCATGAGTAACATCAATGAATGTAATATTAAATGGGAAATAATTTTTAATTCTCTTTTAAAACATTTATTGAGGAAAATATACTTCTTCTTTGAAAAATTATTTTTAAAACATAAAACCTTTTTAAGACTACTTTATTTATAAATAATCTTTAAAACATATTGAGGAATCTTTAAAAAAATTTGAAAACCTTTTTCCTTGGAACATATAAAGAAGTTTGTAACCCATTTCAAAAATATTTTCCTTAAAATCTTATAAAAGAATCTTAAAACCCCATTTTAAACATAAATTATATTAATGAAAGATAATAGAATGGGTATTACCATAGATATAAGTACAAGAGGCATAGAATAAATTAATTTCTAGTTTATAATTATCTCATTTAGTTAATAATAAAAAAGGTGTTTTATAGAAATTCAGTGTTACTTATATCGTATGCCAAGTCAGTTTTGTGTGCAATGTATGACAAGTCGGTTCCATGTGAAATGAATGTTTGACTTAGTAAATTTCAATACATAAATCAAAATTTAATTTATTTGAAAATATGGTCTATAAAAACTTGGGGTGTTACATTATACCTCCCTTAAAATGAATTTCTCCCTTGGAATTCATTAATTAGGTAAAAAAAATACGGATAATTTTTCTTCATCATATCCTCAAGTTCCCACATAGATTCCTCTAACTGGTGATTTCTCCAAAAAACTTTGACAAGGTGAGTGGTATTATTTAATAGAACTTTCTTTGATCAATCTAAAATTTCAACAGGTTGCTGCTCATAAGAAAGATCCTTCTCTAGGGGTATGACCTTTGAGTTCAGTACATGTGAAGGTTTAGGTATGTACTTACTCAAGAGAGATACATGGAACACATCATGGACTTGGGAGAGATTTAGAGGAAGTTACAATTGATAATATAACATCCTGATATGATAAATAATATCAAAGGGATTGATATACCTAGGGTTTAATTTCCATTTCTTTCAGAACCTCATAAACTTATTCCAAGGATATATTTGTATAAACAACTTTTCACTAACTTCAAATTCTAGATCATTCCGACGGTTATCAGCATAAATTTTCTTCCAAGTTTGATCTGCCTTGATATGATGCCGAATGGATCTAAAATTCTCTCCCATTTCTTCAATCATCTCTGGTCCCAATAGATTTCTTTCTACAACTTCATCCCAACACATTGGAGCTCTACATTTATTCCCAAAGAGAGATTTTTAAGGTTCCATCTGAATTCTTGAGTGAAATCTATTATTGTAAGAAAACTCAACTAGAGGAAGGTGTTGATCCCAACAACCTTTGAAATATAACAAACAAGATCTCAACATATCCTCTAGGTTTTGAATTTTTATTTTAGATTGACCATCCGTATAAGGATTATAACAATGCTGAAACTCAATTCTGTATCAAGTGATTTATGAAAAAATCACCAAAACATTGAGGTAAACCTCAGATCTCGATATGATATAATAGAATGTGGTACACCATGAAACCTTACCACTTCCTTAATTTATATCCTAGAAACATGATCCAAAGATAAATATTATGTAATGGAAATGAAGTGTGTTGACTTAGTAAGGTGATAGACTACCACCCATATAACATTATACTCTTTAGAGGTTTTGGTAGTCCAAAAAAAATCCATAGTGATGTTCTCCAATTTCCATTCTGGTTTGGGAAATGGATGCAACGTCCCTTTAGACTTTTATATTTCAGCCTTAAATTTCTAGCATACCAAGAACCAAGATACAAACTCTGTGATATCTCTATTCATGCCATCCCAGCAAAAATAATATTTCAAATACCTATACATCTTCGTACTTTCAATATGAATAGATAACAAAGAACTATGAGCTTCCTCTAACATCTCATTCTTCAAATATGGTATGGAAGGAACACATACACGACTCCTGAACCTTATCATTCCATCTTGATCAAGGTTAAATTAAGGAAAATTTCTGACTTTATTTTGTAGATCAACATCTTACTTTTACACCTCTTTAATCTTCACTTGGATAGAGGGTTAAACATTCATTTGAGAAAGAAATTATTTTCCCCTTCCTTCAAGATTTCTAGATCAATCCTTTTCAAATTCAAAAATATTGGATCTTTTATAATCCCCATCATAGATAAGATAACATGATTCTTTCAAATTAAAGCATCATCCACCTTGTTCACTTTCCTATGGTGGTAATGTATTGAGCAGTCATAATCCTTTATCATCTCCAACCATATTATATGAAACATATTCAAATCCTTCTGTGTGAATATATATTTCAGAATTTTATGATCAGTATATATATCACACTTTTCTCTATAAGGATAATGCCTCCATATCTTTGTTGAAAAAATTACCACTACTAACTCTAGATCATGAGTTGGGTAATTTTTCTCATGAATCTTCAACTATCATGAGGAATAGGATAAATACATGTTATTCTCAATGATAACACATAACAATACCTTCTTGGATGCATCTCTATAGATTATAAACCCTTCTCCACTATAGGTTAATGTAAGCACAAGTGCACTGATCAACCTTTTTATTAGCTCCTTGAAATTTTCCTCACATTCATCTATATAGAGGAACTTGAAACCCTTCTGAGTTAACTTGGTCAGAGGATGTGATATTTGTGATAAAGTTTCCAAAAACCATCAACAATATCCAGAAAAACTTAGAAAGATATGGATCTTATTCACTGTGGTTAGTCTAGGCTAGCTTTCAATAGGCGCCATTTTTGATGGATCTACTACTATACCATCTCTTGATATTATATGACCAAAAAATGAAACCTTTTTCAGCCAAAAGTAACACTTTTTAAAGATTTCATATAGATTATCCTTCTTTAGGGTCTTTAGTAAAATTCTCAAGTGATCTTCCTACACTTCCTTGCTATTTGAATATATAAAAGTATAATTTTTAAAGACTACCAAAAATATATCGAGGTAATCTCTAAAGAATCTATTCATTTAATCCATGAAGATAATAGGGGAATTAGTAATACCAAAAGGCATCACTATATATTCATAGTGGAAATACCTTGTACGTGATGTTTTATTGGGTATATCCTCCTTATTGAACCTCAATTGATGATATCCAAAATGAAGGTTAATCTTGGAAAATTATTGATCTCCGCACAATTGATCAAACAAGTCATCAATACAGGGAAGATGATACTTGTTCTTGATTGTGATATTGTTCAACTCCCAATAATCAATGTAGAGTTGTATTAATCCATATTTATTTTTCACAAAAAGTACTCGTACATCCTAAGGTGACACACTTGGACGAATGAATCCATTATCAAGGTTTTCTTGGAGTTGCTTCTTTAGTTCATGGAAATAAATCAGGGACATTATATAAGGAGTATCTGTAATTGGTGAGGTACTAGGTATGAGTTCAATTGAGAAATCAACTTCACATTTTGGTGGAAGGATAGGAAACTATTCCATAAATACATCTGAAAAATCCTAAATGATAGGAATATCATCAATGATGATTTTCTCCCCGACCATTTGAGATAAATGTTTCCTCCGGAATTGGGGATGACCTCATTGATTGAAGGTTAAAACATTCCAATCGGTTTTTAACAGGTTTGTTCATAGAACTGGAAACATCCAATGATTCCATATCCATTTGGACATAATTTCCAAAGGTAGGCACTCATTAGTTGTGAACTGATGAGGCTTAGAAATTTTCATTGGTCGAGAGGATGGGAGGGCGGACTCATCACACCTTTTTGAGGGGAATTATTGTCTACTCGGAGACTCTCTTTATAGATTTAAGTTATGTCCGTGAATCCTTATTACATTACCAAGTATAAAATGAGCTTTCCTTTAGTATCACAATCAATGATTGATATGTAGGAAATTCAGAGAATCTTTTATATGTATTCGAGGTTCTTCATCGATGGAGAATCATCTGTATTTGTTAGATATTCTTAGTCAATGGTATCCTTCAATACATAAAATTCTCTTGGTCATTATGATGACCATACTAGTTTTAAATCCACTCAGTGGGGAACTTGAAGTTTATTGTCATTCAGAAGGACATGAATTATTTCAGAGCTGGGATCATACACGCAGATGGGCTACCTACGTATCCTTTGTTTTAGAAAAGGAATCAGAACCCACGTAGTTCAACAAAGGGAGTATGATGTTTATGCACAATTGATGGCTCAAAGAAAGATGTCATAATTACTTTTACACTCTAAGACCACGTGAGTCATGCTCGGTGTGAGAAACAAGAGGTATCGGTAAAATCAGACAATTGTTCCACGAAAGATGCAATCATGAGAAATGATGTGGGTCTTATGTATGTATGACTGCACAGAATAAATAAAGATTAAGAGTTACTTCAGGGAAGAAATCCAAAAACAGGGTCCAAAAAGGTATATATGCTTTATGGAGATTTGGATACTCTAATCTTGGTACTTAATCCTAAGGAAGATGCCCAAGTTAGGAGGGTACTTATGATTGGGTTTTACTCCTGAGAAAGAAGCCCAGATCAAAAGTAAATTAGGACTGGTTAAGAGAAATTAAGACTGGGGATTACTCTTGAAAAGGAGGCCCAAGTTAAAGGGATTCGAAAATTAAAGGGACTTGGGGATTACTCCTGAGCAGGATGCCCATATTTGAGACTGGGGCATACTCCTAAAATGGAAGCGTAGGTTAAGAAAATTATGGTTGGGGCTTACTCCTGAGCAGGATGCCCATATTTGGGAATTTTAAGATTGGGGCTTACTCCTGAAAAAGATTCCCATATTAGGGGACTTGGGGCTTGCTCCTGAAAAGGATGCCCAGATTAAGAAGGACTTGGGGATTACTCCTAAGGAGGATGCCCATATTTAAGGGAAATTATGATTGGGGCTTACTCCTGAGAAGGAGTCCTAGGTTAAGGGACCTAAAAAATTAAGGGACTTGGGGCTTACTCCTAAAAAGGATGCCCAGATTTGGAAGGACTTGGGGATTACTCCTAAGGAGGATGCCCAAAATTAATGGGAATTATGACTGGGACTTACTCCTGAGGAGGAGGCCCAAGTTAAGGGGTTCTCTCATCTTAAAGGATGAGGTTGAATGAATGAAATCTCAATCTTTAATGACATAAAGATGTTTAAATCACTAGGTTTTGAGAGATGTTCCACGAAGTTCCTTTCAGATGAGGAAGTCAAATCAAGAAATCATGCCATAAATGTCTTTGAAGAGTGTCTTGAAGACTAAATCCTGAATAGGAGAGGTGGAATGGCATAAGAGGGGTTAAATGGGGAGAAAGGGCACCCAAAAATAGAAGGGGCGCGCAAGTCCTGGTAGGTGCACAGGTACTTTGTGGGCGCGCAAGTCCTGTGCGCACAGGTATACCTGCACGACACATGGGTACTTGCGCGATTTTCAGCCCTTAGAGTAATATTTTGGCGCTCCTTGATTAAATCCTTTAGAATTATCCCTAGAGACTTTCCAGAAGATGGAGCACAAGTTATGGTGAAGAAGTAGGGCGGTGCGTAAGTGTGTCCATTTCCCTTAAGGGTAAAACACTTAGGCGCGCAAGTGTTAGTGAATTCTAACACTTAGACCTTACTCCTCTTGTTTAGACCTTTCATTCTAGGTAAATAATTACCTTAGAAGTGTTTGGAAGACTTGAAGAAGAGATTGGGGCATTCAAAGCTATGTATCTGAATTCTGGAAAAATTCATCCCGAAATGGGGGGCCCACATGGGGAATTTATAGGTTGGAGAAGACCCCAGGCAGTTATCACTTAGGGCGCGCAAGTCACTTGCGCAACCATTAGGCAGCGTGCAAGTATACTTGCGCGACAGTAAGGGAACTTGCGCGACCCTAGGTCCTTTGACTCCTTTTTCATTCCTTTGTCAATTTTTGATGTTTTCTTCAAAAGATGAATCAAATTGTGCTAAGTAATTTCCATTTCCATTCTTTTAGACAATGTGACAAAAAGGAGCATCAAGAAAAGTCCCCCCTCAGAGTTGGATCCGAAATAATAAGGATGTGACTCTGAGGAAAAGAAGAAAACCAAAGGGAAAGAGGCATGCAGGTGTTCACCATGAAACCATCATCGCACAGGTGCGAGTCACACAGGGCTGGAGCGCACTGGCTATAGGTGCGCAGGTGGCTGGCTTGGCCTATATATATGCGCTCATTTGTCGCGCATTGCACAGAACTACGGATTTTTGAGCTCTCACCGCGCAGGTTATCTCCTCCGCACAAGTTGCTATCTTTTCCGCTTTTCCTTTGTTGTCACGCTGATATCAAGGTATCTAGACGTTCGCGGTGATACTTGCATGCCAAATACTTGCGCGACACATTCACACTTGCGCACCAAGTTTAGAATTGCGCGCCTTAATTCCTTTTCCATTTTTTCTGAATTCCTTCACAAATTTTATGAAAAATAAACCCATTTAAGAATTAATTTGTTAAACCTTTATGCAGATTCAATGGCTCCCAAGAGAATCAGAACGACTGATGAACTAGCAAGTAAAAGTCTTGATGATATGATGGATATCATTGTCCATGATTACTATGATATCTGTGACAACACTCTCCCAGATTTGGATAAGTACTTGAAGAAGTATCATCTTAATTTCCCACAGGGAATCTACCTGCCTCTGTATGGTCATGGTCATCTGCAAGGAGTCAATGTTCCAGATGAAAAGAACTATACGCCTGGGATGCAGCTGCACTGCTACTCCCCTATTTCGGTTATGTTGTGAATTAAGAGCAACAACAATGGTGTGAACTTTAAAATTTTTCCTCCATGCCATTTGCTTGCAGATATGAAAATGGAAAACCCATGGGATGAAATGTTTTCCGCTTCCGGTTGGTGGAGAGAAGACAAACATGGCATTAGAACAATATCTTAAAAGAGTAATATCTCCAAATGGATCTTTACTTCCAATGCTTCATTCTCAAATCCATGTATCCATCTTCCAAGACTCTTGGACAGAAACAAAGTCACTATTTGATCAGCAGAAAATTTTCTCAAACCGCACTGAAGAACATCCTTTTACAATTGTTCCAAGAAGAGCTGGTATCACTGCATCTCTTATTGTATCCAGTTGAATGAATGAATTCTAGGTGGTTGCTGATGAAGCTCAGGATTCCGTAAATCAAATGAAGAGTTATGTTGAAATCCTTTTGTAATTCCTGAAAAAGAGAAGAGACTCCAGTCTGTGGATGTCATTATAACTCTTGTGCATCAATGTAAAACACTTTCATCTTCAATCATTTGTTCATACCTTCTTTTTCTACCTGCTTTAAATTTTACCTAAGCCAATGGGCCTAGTAAGCATAGTTTGATTTTTTACTAGGATTAATGAAAATAAACCTAGAAACTTTGAATCTCTTAATTGATCAATATTACCTAAATCATACAAAATGTATGTTTAGTGATCTGGAACTTGACTTTTATTCAGAGTTACTTTGTCTTTTGTGGGCAGTTTAAAGTCATGCATGTCAGACATAAAGAGGCTAATGTTTAGGGTCAAAATAGATTTGAACGAAATGGATTAAAATTGACTCAATTCCTTGAAAATTTATCTGAAAACATATTACCATACTCAAGTATGAGGGAAAATATGTAAACTATGACTTAAGAATATTTGAATCTGAGGAATGATATGAAAAAGAGCTAAAAGGCATTAGAAGAAGTAGTTCCCAAGAATGAAGTTACCATTATTTAACAAACCTGTTAGGGGGTTGAATTATGCAGGACCACCTAAGGGCATTGGCTGCATAGTCAAATAAATAACATCTTTTTGATGACAGGTCCGTTATGTAGACTACTTATGCAAGGCCACTTAAGGGCATGTGCTGCATAGTCAGGCAAAATAACTCTCAAAAATTTACTTCCCTAGTGCTAAAAATCCAATGAAAGTTTATGGAGATTCAAATTTTCCAAAGTATAGAGTTTTCTCTATGGAAATAGGTACTTGAATATGGAGAAGATATTTCCAAACAAGATTATCGAAGAATTGGATGGATATCACTCCTACGAAGGTCTGATCCAAATGCAGGGAAGGAGAATATAAACCATAGACTTGAATACTTTCAGATCATGAAAAATGATATGGGACAAATATGTTAAGGATGACTATTTTTGTGGATCCCTACATATTATCAAGACAAATAAATACAAAAGAGGTTTTCCTAACAAGAATAAAGTTACCACTATTTAACAAACCCGTTAGGGGGTTGAATTATGAAGGGCCACCTAAGGGCATTGACTGCATAGTCAAATAATAGCATCTTTTGGCTGACAGGTCTGTTATGTAGACTGTTTATGCAAGGCCACCTATGGGCACATGCTGCATGGTCAGGCAAAAGAACTCTCAGAATTTCAGGCCTTTTGTGATTAGAAGTTAAGAAAAGGGTTATGAAGATCTGACAATATTTAAGGTTAGAATTATGACACATAAAGATGGGTATTTTCCAATGTATGCAGAGATACACAGATCAATGCTAACCATAATCATGTTGTGGCTGGGTCCTGAATGGAAATGTTGGACTTCACTACGCATCCCATAAGGATGGGAATGAAGCCATACATATTTCTTGAACTACAGTTTAACGTCGTGTGGGATAAAAGGATTGGAGATCTTAGTTTAGAGTCATAGATCTTGGACCATTATAAGAAATACACAGTGTGTGTTTTCATGGGGACTTTTCAGAAAGGGGACTGAAAGAGGAATTTGGGGTTATTCCCAAAAGACTTGGGGCTGGATTCGAGGGACACTCAAACATTCCTACATATCCCATAAGGATGGGAATCAAGCCCACGTAGTTCTAGAACTACCCTCTATACAAATTAGGTTCGTACATGTGAAGGGTAAAAGGGGATTTTAGTGCAATGATGGTTTAACCCAAGATAAAAGGTTCAGGTATTTCCATGTATGCACGTAGTCTTTGAAATGAAACATGATTGAAAATCAATGTAAATAATGATTCCCTCTCAGGTGAGGGTATCAAAGAATATTTTAGTTTATTGTCATACTGGACAAAAGTGTTGTATAGTTTAACGTCGTATAACAAGGACAAAAGTGAACCAATGTAAAGATATTGATTCTAGGGGTGGTTTCACGAATCAACATTGTATGATATGGAGGTGAAACGATGTGAAGAGATTGGTTTTGGGCTTGAACATTGGGAGGTTGCCTACGTACCCATCCTAGAAGGCAAGGATCAAAGTCAGCGTAGTTCAATTAAAGAATGAATTAGTGATCAAGTTGTCCTTGGAGACAACGACCTAAAAAATAGTGTTGAGACTTACACATGGTTAGTAGCCCAGAGAGAGTGTTATGGTTGAAGTTTTCCCTAAGGTCACATGAGTCATAATCGGTGTGAGAAACAAGAGGTAGAAACAACCCTAATGATGCATAGTTTAGTGTCATGTAGGATATATAAAGGGACTATGTAGTTTTAAGGTCTTGCAGTTAGGACTATTGGTGCTGCACAGTTTAGCGTCACGTAATTAGGACGATGGGGACAATACAGTTTTAATGTCACATTGGACAAAAGGGGGACTGTGCAGTTTAATGTCATGCAGTGAGGACAAAAGAGTACACCATTTAACGTCATGTTGGACGTATTAGGGACTTTTTCACAGTTTAACATCATGTTGTACAAAAAAGGGACGATACAGTTTAGCATCATGTTGGAAATAAGTTCCAATAGTTTAAGGTTGTATGCATGGACCGTTGGTTATGCCGTTTAACGTCTTGCTGGACGTAAGGGACTTCTATATAGTTTAACATCATATAGCAAGGACGATGAAGGGGGACACCGTTTAACGTCATGTTGGAAGGAAGTGAGAATAGTTTAAGGTCATATGCATTGACCTTGAATGGTGCAGTTTAACGTCATGCTGGACGTAAGGGACGTGAAAATAGTTTAAGGTCGTATGCATGGACCCTTGGTGGTGATAAAAATAGTTTAAGGTCATATGTATGGACCGCGGCAATGTATTTTGTGCTTATAAAAAATACTTCTTCAGAAATCTAGCATTGGTTGGAGTAGTGATGAGTTCTCCATCCATTGAGATTAATTAATATTCTCCATTAAAGTAGACCTTATGTATTGAATAAGGTCCTTCCCATTTTGGTTCAAGCTTGGGAGGTTTCTTTCCTGGTATCATTGGAGTTCTGAGAACTAATACCAATTCTCCCTAAACGAATGAACAAAGATGAACTTTTTTGTTGAAAGCTCGTGCTATTTGATTATGATAGACTTCCAAGTGGTGCAAAGTGCACAATCTTTTCTCATCTAACTGTTCCAATTCATTCAATCGCTTTTGAGATTGTTCATCTATAGATGATTGATCACAAATAATAAATCTGAGTGAAGGTAATTGAATTTCAATTTTCAAGACTGCTTCCGTTCCATATACCAATGAATATGGAGTTGACCGCGTTGCAGTGCGGGTGGTGGCCCGATAAGCCCATAAAGCATGAAAGAGTTTATCAGGCCATGATTTCTTATCTTTATCCACCATATTTTGCGGTATATTTGAAAGATTATTATTGAAGGCTTCGATCTGGCCATTATCCACTACATGATACCGAGATGAATGGTTGGATTTGATGTTGTATTCTTGATACAACTTCTTCACCTCGGATGAACAAAAGTTGGTGCCATTGTCCGTCAATATGGTATGAGGGACACCAAATCTGGTAATGATGTTAGACTTGATGAAGCTAACAATGAATTTAGAACTGACTTCCTTAATAGGTATCACCTCTTCCCATTTGGAAAAGAAATCATTAGCAGTAAGAATATACTTAAACTGCTTGGCCGTAACTGAAGGGTAAGGTCCCACCACATCCATTACCCATGTGGAAAATGGCCACGAATATTTAGCTGTATGAAGCAACTATAGATGTTTATGAATGAAGTTGGCATGTACTTTGCATGAATGACACTTGTTTGTGAAATCAACACAATCTTGTATCATTGAAGGCCAAAAGTATCCAAGCCTTTGACTCTAATCTGATAGTCTATGTCCAGACTAGTGGGCACCACAGACTCCTGCATGCACTTCTTTCATGACAGCCATTGTCTCTTCACCATAAATGCATCTGAAGAGAACTCCATCAAAACCACGTTTGTAGAGAATTTTATCTAGGTGATCTGGGCTATCATAAAGTGTAAAACTGACCACACATCTCCGGATTTGTTCTTTCTCGGCTCTATCAGGTGAAAGTGTTCCATTTTGAAGGTAATCCCAGATAGGTGTCATCCATCCTATAGTATGACCATATGGTTCAGGAATGAGACTAATTTCATTTATCTCCTCTGTTCTGGTTCGAACATAAGGTGAAATTGCATGACGGTGGGTAATACTGATGGTTGTCTTGTTCCGATTTGGATCTGCCAGAGCTGTGGCTATATTAGCCAGTGCATCAGCTTGAGCATTTTGTGATCGTGGGACATAAGAAAATATCGGTTCCGAAGGGAATTACTCCATTAACTCTCTGACGTAATCATACAAAGAGATTAGTTCTTCTTTTCTGATGGGATACTCCCCATTGACTTGTTTGATTACTAGGTCTGAATCACCTTTCACCTTTAAGTGATTCACTTGTGCTTGAAGCGCCAATTCCAAGCCTGCGATGAGAGCTTGGTATTCTGCTTCATTATTGGTACCACCTTCCCACAATAATAAGGAATAAGGTAACACTTCCTTTTCTGGAGAAATGAGCATAATTCCTAAGCCAACTTTGTTGAATTTAGGATTTTCCATTTTCCTCCCTGCTGGACTTCTGGAAGCACCATCAAAATACATTTCCCATGCCTGAGGACTTTCTTGAATAGAGAAGACTTCCTCACCAGGGAGTTCAATATATGAAGATGTGTCTTCCACTAAAGGGTGTTCATCCAGGAAATCAGCCAGATCTTGGCCCTTTATTACCTTTTGAGACACATACTGAATGTCGAATTACTGCAAAATAACTGCCCACCTTGCCAGACGTCCTGTAAGAATTGGACGACTAAGGATGAATTTGAGCGGGTTATTGTGAGATAAAAATTGGACCTCGTGATGTTGCAGGTAGTGTCTCGACTTCTAAACTGCAAATATTAATGCCAGTCAGCACTTCTCAATACTTGAATATCGGGTTTCTCCTTCAAGCATAGTTCGACTGAGGTAGTAGAGGCTGTTCTCATTCCCAGCATCATTCTTATGAGCAAGAAAGGCTCCCAATGATCACTCTAAAGCTATCACATAGAGGATAAGTGGTATTCCTTCAACTGGTGGCATGAGTACCGGTGGAATCAAGAGGTATCTCTTGAGAATATCGAATGCTTCTTGACATTCTTTAGTCCACTGGTAAGTGACTCCCTTCTTCATCAATTTGGTGAAGGGTAAACTTTTTCCTGCCAAATTGGCGATGAAACGCCGAATATTGGCTAAGTGTCCTTGAAGTCATCTTAATTCATTCAAATTTCGAGGAGGTGACATTCCAAGGATTGACTTTGTCTTCTCAGGATAGACTTCAATACCACGATGGCATACAACAAAGCCGAGAAATTTTCCTGAGGTTACCCCAAAAGCAAATTTTAAGGGATTCATCTTCAAATTATGTTGTCGAAGCTTGTGGAATATGACTTCCAAATCAGCCAAGTGATTAGAACGTTGTTTGGATTTAACCACCAAATTTTCCACATAACATTCGAAAAACTTCCCTAAAAAGGTTTTGAAGATACGATGCATGGCATGCTAATATGTTGCGCCTGCATTCTTTAGGACAAAGGGAATTACCCGGTAGAAAAACAAACCCTGAGGGGCTCTGAAAGATGTAGATTCCTCATCTTCTAGAGACATTCAGATTTGATTATATCCGGAATATCCATCCATGAAGGAAAGTGCTTCATAACCAGCTGTTTCATCAATCAGGAGTTCTATAATCGGAACTAGAAAATCATCCTTAGGACAATGCCGATTAAGATCTCTGAAATCGATGCAAACTCTAATTTTCCCATTCTTCTTCTTCATTGGGACAATATTAGCCAACCAATTGGGATATTTAACTTCTCTGAAGAAGTTATCTTTGATTATCTTATCCACTTCAGCTTCAATTTTGGAAGCATAGGTTGGTTGTGTTCTTCTAATGGCTTGTTTAAATCCTCAATGTTCTTCTGGTAAACCCAAATGATGATTAGCAACATCAGGATCAAGCCCGGTCATCTTTGTATAGTTCCAAGAAAATATGTCTCGATTTTGCTTTAAAAAGGAAATATACATCTCTTGTTCTTCAAGAGTCATGGCCGCACTGATTAAAGTGGGGCGTGGATCTTCTTTTGTACCCAGATTTATTTCTATGAGTTCATCTACAGTGGTAGATATACCCTCTTCAAATGATGGAGGACCATCTCTGAGATCTTCCTCTTCTTCTTAAACATGTGTTATTTCTTCCGTTTCTACTTGCATAGTATATGATGAAGGAAAATTTTCATAATCAGAAGAGATGTTAAAATTTGAACATCTTGAAGAAGAAGCTTCCATTTCTGACCCGATTGATGATGAAGGGTCTTCCCTGGGAAATAAAGAGGAGATGATGGATTGAGAATTGACATAATTTTTCACCTCTGACGTTGCTATAACTTCCTCTGTCCTGATTAGAGAAGTATAGACTTGTTGGATTTCAGCAGATGAAATGAAGACATCTCCATTTGAGCTTTCATCATTTCCTGGTGGATCATTAATTTCTCCCATGTTTTCTGGCTCAATTGCCGTAATTGACATTACAGATCTTTCCATTAGATTATTTGTATTTGGGTCTATCCCGTCAATTTGACTGATAGGCAACACATAATCTTTACTCACATGTGCAAATGGATTTACTGGAATCTTTTCCAAACCATACAGAGCATTAAATTTGGTAATATCCTTTGCTGTGGATTTCTCCCTTCCCTTCATGTGATAGAATTCTGCATCAATGTATTGAGATTCATATGTCTTGAATGGGGCCTTATCACCATAAAATGTCCCAACTTGACCATCGAAACAATATTTGAGACATTGATGGTATGATGAAGGGATAGCCGCATGTTGATGTAGCCAGGGTATTCTAAGAAAGATGTTGAAGGTTGATTCTTGATCAACAACCATGAAATATGAATTGGATACAAGATCTCCAAACTGAGTTCTGAGTGTAACTTCACCCAATGGTTCTTGTTCATTTTTATCATATCCTGGTAACATCATAGTTGAAGGAGATAAATCAGATTCCGTAAGACCCAATCGAAGAAGTGTACGATGGGCATGAGGTTGACTCCTGAACCATTATCAATGAAAGCTATTAGGATGTCTACACCATTGACCTTTCCAGATAAATACAAGATCTAATATTCCCATGAACGACATAATCTTCATCTTCATCTATGAAATATATCACTGCATGGCATTCTGCATGATTATTCTCTATGTGATAGACTTCAGCTGTAGAAATTTCAGTTTCAAACTCATGAGGACTTGACAAAGCCTCGATGAGGGCCTCCCGAAGATCCTTTGACAGATTCAAAGCATCCAGAATTAATAAATTGGTCGATAATTGGGCCAGGTGTTTCAATACATCATACTTTTGATCCATATGTTTGCGTTTCCCAATAGGAACATGTGGTTTAGCATGTGTCTTGGAAGTTGATGCTTTGGAAGTTGATGCATCTTGTATCGGGATAGGAGTTGGAAATATTTATGGTTTTGGAAGATTAGACCGATTAGATCCATTTACTTGTTGAGAGGATGAAGGTGGAACCCCCAACTGATCCTCTAGAATAACTGTACCAGGACTGAATTTGCTATTGGTGGAAGAACTTGCTTGTTCTTGATAAGCTCGCTGAAGGGCTCTACCACGAGTTTCTACTGCATACACAGTTCTAGTAGGGGTAGAATTGGAATAGTGGATTCTAAAAGATCCACGTCTTCCCCTATATCCTGAGCCTCTATTACTTCCTCTGATTCCTCTATTTGATACAGGGAATTCAAGCTCATCGAAATCGAAACTGCGACTGGCATAAAGATATGTTAAATAAATCATATTAACAGAACCAAAGATTAACTCTTCATCCGATGAAGAATATGCCTGACTAGCCAATTCAGGTTGTACCGTTTGGTGGGGCGATGCCCGTTGCTTCGAAGTAGATGGCATGAAATCTTCTAGAGTCGAAGATAGAATAGGCTTTGAAACATACTCATCTTCTTATGATTGTTACTCCTTGGAATTGTGATGTTTCTTTGAGTATTTTCCCTATGATGAACAGGGTTTTGCTGCGGCATTCATGGCAGAAGGCACAATTGGTTTCTTCAATTGTATTTACAAAATAGCATGAGTTTGGTTGACCATCTTTCTGAACATCCCATCATCATATTTTTGTGTATTTTTTCTTTTGACTTCTAGCCACTCGCCTTCCTCCTCTGGAACTATAGCAGTAACACATTCTACCTGAGCTGAAGAGCCTTTTAGTTTGACTTGTCCTGAGTCGACCATCTTTTGCAGGAGGTCCTTAAAAACAAAAAACTCCTGAATGAGATGCCCCAACATCTGGTGAAACGGGAAATAGTTGGTACGGTCTTCATCTCCTTCCTTGTTTGGCATCTTGGGCCTTGAAAATTGAACCAAATTATTTTCCAGAGCTGAAATGAAGTAACCAGAAACTTGTTCATTTCGGAAAGAGTAAAATTTTCTTTTCAAATCCTCAATTTTTTTTCGTCTTTGATCTCTTTGATCATTTTGATGGAACGAACTATGTTTTTGACGCTTAGGAGGTGGAGCCCTTCAAGAAGATGAGGGTTTTAAGGTAGAAGCAGGTACATGTGCTTGTTTAAGCATAACTGTAGCAGTCTCTGCTTTACTCATTCTCGTTCGTGGAGCTGATGGAATTAAACGAGATTTAGCCTTAGTCTGTATAAGAGAATATTTAATCTGTTGAGTGATTGAATTAAGGTCTCGAAACCCTCCTGTGTATTTCATAGGGATCAATGGTGTGTGTAATTCGTCATGAAGATTTGCCACACAAATTGGCAACAGTTCCTCTTGAGGGAGTGCTAAGCTTAGGGAATATGTTAATCCCTTCTAGTGAGCAATGAAATCAGAGAATCTTTCATTCTCCCTTTTCTTACAGTTTGTAAGATCGAAAACTGTTGTCTTTAGAAAAGTTGAGCTGAATTGAATAAGTAATCATTGACGAAGATCTTCCCATCTGGTAATTGACCGAGATTTCAAGCTTGTGTACCAGAAAAAGGCTGACCCATGCAAGGTTCGCACGAAGCATCTGAGTTTCACTACTTCTTGCTGCTCTGGAGTTCCCATTATAGGATCTCAACAAGACACGTAATGCGTCAAATGCTGTTTAGGATCACCTGATCCATTGAAAATAGGGAATACAGGGTTCCCAAAATTTGATGGGGGAGGGATTGAATCTACCCATTCAGGGTAAGCTCTCTTTTCTGGTTGAACTTGAGCACCCTTTCCCTCCATATCTTCCAACCGAGTTGTTAATGACTCAATATTAGTTATTAACTTTTGAGAAACATCCACTTGAGCTTGGACTTGGGAAGGTGAAATGACTGGAGATGGTACATATGTGGTGGCTGGTATTGCAACTGATGATAGCACTACCAATTGTTGTTGCACTTGACCCATAGGATTAGACCTGTAAGGGTGTACTGATAAAGAAGGATATTCTTGATCCATATCAATAGCCACAACAAATTCCCTTGACTGGCTAGCTCCAGCACATTTAGGAGGAAGACTACCCTGAAGTAGTTCTGCATTCATCCTTCTCAATTCCTTCATTTCTTCCTCCTGTTGTGCAAACCTTTTCTCTAGTGAGAGCGATTAGCCTTCTCCAGAGGAAGGATATGTAACCTGATTCTTTTCCTTACCCTTGTTTGATCCCTTTTGGAGAGGGGGAAGTGGATTATTTGAAGGATTACCTAAATTCTGAGCAATCCTTTGATTTCGTGTACGCACACCTTCTTCATTTGTGTCTGTGTGTACAACTTCTTGAGCAAGAACCCCTTCATCTGAGTCCCCTGAGTGAGCCTCGTCTGATGGATCAACAACAACAGTACTGATGACATTGATTGATGCATAATGTATTGCATTCCTCCTATCGGCATTCCTGTGATATTGTCTTCTTCCATGTCTTTGATGAGACATTTCCTTTTGTTGATTCGATCCCTCAGGAATTTCTTTTCGAACTGTAATTTTGAGAGAATCTCCTGATAATTTGGCTCTTTGTTCCTCTTGTGGCTTCTTCCCTAATCGAGAGAATACCAGTTTTCTTTGAGGAGGGGATTGATGATTTGAAAAAGTCCCCAGTCAGGTGAACTGGGGATGTTCCTTCTATCTTTGCTCAACTCCTAGAATCCTATTTGTTGATTCCGAGGGTTGATTTAAAAGAGTCCCCAGTCTGGCGAGCTGGGGTGGCTCTTAACATGCTATGTCTGAGACTTTCTTAAAATCTCTCCTGATCTTGCAGACCTTGGTCCGGAAATTAGCTAGATGCATCAATCGATATCCACTTTTATCACCCAGCTCGAAAGACCGTTGGATGGTTTCTGACACTTCTGTCACTTGATGATGTGCTTTCTCCATACGAGAGGCCTGTTCAATATTATCATTTGCTTGATGTAGGAGTAATTCAACAACTTGTTCTCTATATTCTTGATTTTTAGAGGAACTAGTTGAAGCCTGTTCTTGGGAAAGCCTTTGATTACAAACAAAGCTAGTTGATTGTGGCCGGCCACGGACAATAACATTGCATGACACCATTTTCGGCAGGCTTTGCTGACTGGAGAGCACAGTGAAATGTAGTGCTCCATGAACGCCCCATCCTCTGACATGAATATCAGATAGGGAATTGGAAATTAACTAGTGAAATATTCTTAGTGCGCCAAGGCATGAACGTTGAAGGGCTCTCTACTGCTTTTCAACCTTCGGATATCGAGATACTGATAGAGATGCCAAATCAATCGAACGTTGTAACCCGTCTATTATCTTAACATGTTTTTCATATTCATCATAAGATAATACTTTCTTTTTCAACTGACAAAGAGTTTTCCATATGTTGAGATAAATATCATGAATTCCATCTTCCATCAACATCTCTGGAATGTCATACTGAGAGTTAGCCAGAGGCCAAAACATGACTGGCACTTCACCTTTCGCTAGTTGTTTTCTGATGTTCAACATTTCCTCTTTATAATTCAATGAAGATTCTTCTACCTAATTTGACCAGAGCTAGTGCTTCCTTGTTGATTCATCGTATTCAACAATATTGGTAGAGAAATCACTGATCAAACTAGAAGATGCATGACTTAGGGGTGGTTTGGAGAATGACCTACACCCTGGGCTATCTTCTGATTGAGAAAGTATTTCACCTGCTAGCGATGAAGCATCAGACATGACTGGTTTCTCATTGGCAAGTGCCTCAAGATAAGAGGGCTTTCTCAGCACTACATTATCCACTAGATCATTTTCTGGGCAATGTGCATCACTACTGTAGAGAGTACTTTCGCAGTGAAATTCATCATCATGGGGAGGACCACCATGGTGGGTTACAACAAAAGATGATATCTCTTGATCCTTGGTCTTCTGACCACACAGAGGGTTCCTGTGGCTCTCATATGAAGATGAAACTTCGAGATCAACCGAATTGACATAAAGAAAGCCTTCATGAGAAAGTGTCTATTGAATACCTTTAGAATTAATGTTCCCACTATTGGGAAATGAGGGAGTAGAATCTTCAATTTCCAACAGATAACTGTCTGAGGGATTCAAGAACTCCAGCATCGAGCAAGGACTTATTACGGATTGGATCTTGATCTCTTGACTGTGCTGGGTGGGTCTTCTTCTTAGATGCCTTCTTACTCTCCTTGGAAACCACTTGTTGACGAAAGTGGCTACTCTGAGCAGGTGTATGTGCCTGATCAGGAGGGATGGACAGGTTAGGCTGACAATCTCTACTCAAATCAGGTGTATGTGCCTGACTTGGTTGTCTGTATGATATGGGGGAGTATTCCCCACAACCCTCTTGGACTGGAACAGATGTGTGTGTCTGTTCCGGAGTGAACTGTTATTGTGTCACTCCACTGGCAGGGATAGATTTATGTGTCTTTCCCTAAGATGTTGCTGAAGCTATTATAATATCCTGGCAAGCATCCAAAATATGAGCATGGATTTTATTATGCTCTTTCACTATTGATAGAATATTCTTGGTGACTTCAGCTGCCGGAACGGGGATATACGTCCATTCCGTGCTTGGAGTAGGTGTATGTGCCTTCTACTATCCTCCCTTTCCTGTCAATGAATCTTGACAGTACTCAAGTGTAGGGGCAGAGAGTTGAGTCTGCCTCCTATTTGTCGCCAGAGCTTTCCGACTGACTTCTCCATGTGCTACCAAGCGAGACTGTTGGTAGGCTTGATCAATACTAGCAGGTGTATGTGCTAGCTTATTGCACTTCACCGAACGTGGTTGACTAGCTCCATCATATGTAGTCAGATGAGCCTACTAACTAGCTAATGATGTATAAGCATGTATATGTTCCTGCCTATAGTACTCCGCTGGAATTGCCTGACTTGATTGGCGTGATGCTGTCAGATGAGTCTTCTGGACATCGGAATTAAAACAGATGGGTGTATGTTCCCACTCGTTGCTTTCCACCAATTTAGGTTGGTGGACTTCTCCGGAGATTTCATAGATGAGAACCTACTCACTGTTGAACAGATTTCGCCTCTGGAGATTCGTCTTTCCTGCTCGGGTTCGAGGAACCTGAGCCAAATGCCTGGAGTCGACACCCTCATCATGTTGAGGGCTCACTACCGCACAAGTCTAGTGGTGATTTCTGATAGGAGCCCTTGGGAAGAACTCCTTTCTGTTTGAATTAAGGCCCTGAGGGACCTTCTCATTCACCTCCCCAGAATAAGGGAGCGAATGGTGATTGCGTTCTGGGGATAACGACCCGAAACAGTTGGAGACGGTGGTTAGCACCACTTACTTCTTGATCAATGGTCGTTGCTGTCTAGATGACCAGGGTGAATTGTTCACTTGGAGGGCTTGTCAGGAAGCCTCCAAAGTTGGGATGGTACCATGTTGACGGTACTCCTTAACTAGTGCGTTTGATACCCAGCTTTGAAGAAGCTGAGTAGGTGATGTCGTCCTCAAAGCGGACGATGATCCAGCAGGAGTAGCATTAGTGGCATTCACAGTAGAGGTTTTCACAGTAGACGTATTCACGGGTGTGAACTTAAGAGAAGCCATTTTGGAAATGTATAAGATCTTGGAAAAGAGTTCTTGTTTGATATAAGAGACATAATAAAGATAAGTCCGACCACTACATCTTTTGGATGAGCACATATGTCAATGATTTCTTTGTTGGCCCTCTCATTGTGTTTTAAATAGGGGCCTAACAAATAAGTAAAACATAATTTTAACTTGGTTAAGGATTCACGTTGGGTTTAACATTTTTTGTTTCCTCTGGAATTGGGGATGACCTCATTGATTGAAGGTTCAAACATTCCAATCGGTTTATAACGAGATTGTTTGTAGAACCAGAAACATCCAATGATTCCATATCCATTTGGACTTACTTTCCAAAGGTAGGTGCTCATTAGTTGTGAACTGATGAGGCTTAGGATTTTTCATTGGTCGAAAGGATGGGAGGTCGGACTCATCACACATTTTTGAGGGGAATTATTGTCTACTCCAGGACTCTCTTTATAGATTTAAGTTATGTTCGTGAATCCTTATTACATTACCAAGTATAAAATGAGATTTCCTTTAGTCTGACAATCAATGATTGATATGTAGGAAATTCAGAGAATATTTTATATGTATTGGAGGTTCTTCATCGATGGAGAATCATCTGGATTTGTTAGAGATTCTTAGTCAATGGTATCCTTCAATACATAAAAGTCTCTTGGTCATTATGATGACCATACTAGTTTTAAATCCACTCAGTGGGGCACTTGAAGTTTATTGTCATTTATAAGGTCATGAATTATTTCAGAGTTGGGATCGTACCTGCAGGTGGGCTACCTACGTATCCTTTGTTCTAGAAAAGGAATCAGAACCAACGTAGTTCGAGAAAGGGAGTATGATGTTTATGCACAATTGATGGCTCAAAGAAAGATGTCATAATCACTTTTACACTCTAAGCTCACGTGAGTCATGCTCGGTGTGAGAAACAAGAGGTATTGGTAAAATCAAATAATTGTGCCACGAAAGATGTAATCATGAGAAATGATGTGGGTCTTATGTATGTATGAATACCCAGAATAAATGAATATTAAGAGTTACTTCAGGGAATAAATCCAGGAACAGGGTCCATAAAGGTATATGTGCTTTATAGAGATTTGGATACTCTAATCTTGGTACTTACTCCTAAGGAAGATGCCAAAGTTAGGAGGGTACTTATGATTGGGTTTTACTCCTGAGAAAGAAGCCTAGATCAAAAGTAAATTAGGACTGGTTAAGAGAAATTAAGACAAGGGCTTACTCCTGAAAAGGAGGCCCAGGTTAAAGGGATTTGAAAATTAAAGGGACTTGGGGCTTACTCCTGAGGAGGATTCCCATATTTGAGATTGGGGATTACTCCTGAAAAGGAAGCCCAGGTTAAGAAAATTATGGTTGGGGATTACTCCTGAGGAGGATGCCCATATTTGGGAATTTTAAGATTGGTGATTACTCCTGAAAAGGATGCCCAGATTAGGGGACTTGGGGCTTGCTCCTGAAAAGGATGCCCATATTAAGGACTTGGGGCTTACTCCTAAGGAGGATGCCCATATTTAAGGGAAATTATTACTGGGTCTTACTCCTAAGAAGGAGGCCGAGGTTAAGGGACTTGAAAAATTAAGGGCCTTGAGGCTTACTCGTGAAAATGATGCCCAGATTTGGAAGGACTTGGGGCTTACTCCTAAGGAGTATTCCCAAAATTAATGGGAATTATGACCGGGACTTACTCTTGAGGAGGAGTCCCAGGTTAAGGGGTTCTCTCATCTTAAAGGATGAGGTTGAATTAATGAAATCTAAATCTTTAGTGATATAAAGATGTGTAAATCACTAGGTTTTGAGAGATGTTCCATGGAGTTCCTTTCAGATAAGAAAGTCAAATCAAGAAATCATGCCATAAATGGATTTGAAGAGTGTCTTGAAGACCGAATCTTGAATAGGAGAGGTGGAATGGCATAAGAGGGGTTAAATGGGTAGGAAGGGCACCCAAAAATAGAAGGGGCACGCAAGTCCTAGCAGGCGCGCAGGTACTGCGTGGACGCGCATGTTCTGGTCGCGCAGGTATACCTGCACGACACATGGGTACTTGCGCGATTTTCATCCCTTAGAGTAATATTTGGGAAATCCTTGATTAAATCCTTTAGAATTATCCCTATAGTCTTTCCATAAGATGGCGCGCAAGTTATGGGGAATAAGTATGGCGGCGCGCAAGTGTGTCCATTCCCTTAAGGGTAAAACACTTAGGCGTACAAGTGTTAGTGAATTCTAACACTTAGACCTTAATCCTCTTGTTTAGACCTTCCATTCTAGGTAAATAATTACCTTATAAGTGTTTATAATACTTTATGAAGAGACATGGGCATTCAAAGCTCTGTATCTGAATTCTGGAAAAATTCATCCCGAAATGGGGGGCCCACCGGGGGTATTTATAGGTTGGGAAAGACCCCAGGTGGTAATCACTTAGGGCACGCAAGTCACTTGCGCGACCATTAGGCAGTGCACAAGTATAATTGCACGACAGTAAGGGTAGTTGCGCAACCCTAGGTCCTTTGACTCCTTTTTCATTCCTTTTTCTATTTTTGATGTTTTCTTCAAAGGTTGAATCACTTTGTGCTGAGTCATTTCCCTTTCCATTCTTTTAGACAATGTGACGAAAAGGATCGTCAACAATAAACAACCCTTTTAGTGGGAATTAAGACCCATATGCTTGATGTAATATCTATAGGAAGTTCATTATTATCATCTCATTGATGGATTATCATAGGTGTGTCTAAAAATATAATGTAACTTCCCTTCCTTGGAAATTGATATGGGATTTATGAAAAGAAATAAAATACATTCCTAAAATGAAATCAAATTCAACCAAATGAAGAATGAAAATATTTTCAGGAATCATATTCCCAAAAACTTCAATAGGAGAGGAATCATAGAATTAATATTCAATCGTCATACAATTAGGGGTTTGCACTGATAATTCTACCTATAATTGTTTTGGAGGAATCTTAATAGCCTCAAAAAATTCTTTAGATATGAAAGTGTGAGTAGATCCAATATCAAATATGACATTAGAAGTTCTAGAGTGGAGGGTAAGTGTACCTTTCATCACATCATCATTTAAACCCTCATCAGAAATAATTATTGCATGAGATTTTCCCTTGTCCCTTAGCTTAAGAGGCTGCTAGCATTGATCATCATCACCAACCCTTGGATTTGGGCACTTTTTAGCATAATTCCCATTCTCCTTACACTTTTAGTATTGGAGTGTTGGAGGTGCATTATTCATAGATTTATCTCCATTAGCAGCATTAGATAACTTATTCCCATCACTTTGGAAATCAATTTATTGGTGACAATCCTTTCAACACTTAAAACATCTATTAAACCCCTTAAGCTAATTTACTCCAGGCTTCTTCCCACACTTAGATCATAAGGGAAATATCTTCTTATTCTTTTCATGGAATTTAGATTTTCCTTTAAACTCCATATTACTTTTATTATCAAAACAATGATATTGATATGTGAATTTAACCTCCATTTCAACCTTGATTTCAAAATGAAAAATATCTTCATAGATACTAAAGTCTATTATGTCCAATTCCCTTATAAGAATTTTCTTTAAGCCACTTAACAACATATTAACTTTACTTTTAGGTTGAATGATAATCCCAGGAGAGTACCTCGAAAGTCTCATGAAATTATCCTCATAGGCACCAAAAGATTCATCATACCTTTTCTTCAACTCAAGGAACTATTTCTCCATATTGATATAAAGAATCCGAATAAAGTACTTATTGAAAAATAATTTCTTGAACTCTTCTAGTTCCATGGATTCAATCTCATCTTGCTGCCTTGTGTTCTTGATCAGAGTCCACCATTGGTCCTCTTCACATTCTAAATGATAAACAACCAGGATGACTTTATCATGCTTCGAACACTAAAGAACAAAGAATATATTTTCATAAATACTGATCCATTGTTTGGAAATAAGTGGATAATAAGACCCTCTAAAATAAGGTAGACGTTGCCTCATAAAAGGCTCAATTGAATGTTGTTCCCTCCTTTTCTCATTTGTAAGTCCACCATGATTTATAGTTTGAGAAAGTTGTGTGAGAATAGGAATGAGGTTTTTCATTCCTTCTACCATAACATCTAGTTACTGAGGGGGACATTCATTTCATTGTCCTTTTCAATCTCTATTAGCATGTTTCCTTTGGGTTCTATCCATTTACTAAAACCAAAAGCATAGAGTGAGAAATAATTATCATAATGAGGAAAGAAAAAATCATGAAAATCCAATTATAGGATGTCTAAATTATGAAACATTTTTTAATCTATGAAACCTTAGGTTTATCCTCGATTATTCATAGAAAAATGATATTTAAATCCTTGATAATGGTTTATAATGATTTTGTGAATTCCCAAAGTATATACCCCAAGAGTGTCAAACGAGGTGTGCAGTAAGGCCTGTTGTCATGTACTGGATTATCCCAAGTTAGGCCCAAAAAATATTTTTGGAGTTGTTTGTAAGAACCTGGATCTTCATTTTAGGTATGTTTTTTTTCTGGTCATTTTTGAGAAAAAGAGGAAAATTTGGAAATATTCAAAGTACACACCGTGTACTTTATAAGTACATGTTGTGTACTTCAATGCCGCACCCTGCTATGTGCTGGCCGTGTCCCGACCACACACAAAGTGTGTTGGGGCGATGTGAAGGACGCTTAAAGTGGAGTACGAAAAGGCAAAGTACATGTCATGTACCCCAGAAGTACACGATGTGTAGTTTCTTTTTTTATCATTAAACGGACCGGGGTCACGCCTAATCGATAGAATTGTATTCTTCTCAAGGTTCTTTGATCAGGAGCATCCCGTATGGCCATGAACATCCTCTGAGCCCCTGAGCCTTTGTCTGTTTTCTGAATCGACCACTGTTGATTGCGTTGGAATCGCAACGGTGAGCTCTTCCTTCTTCTTGAGTTTCATTTCATGATTCTACCTCTTTCTCAAGATACTGTGGGTTGAACATTTTGTACGTTTTCATAGATCTACAATGTTCTAAGGATAATCAAGCCTCGTGGTTAAAGTATATCGATATCCTAGCATCGATGTAGGTGGTTTGTGCCTTACCTTGCGAAGTCTTTTAGTTTTATGTGAAAATTCCACCAATACCTGTGAACGAGGTATTGCGTGTTTACCGTTTTTCCCCTGTTGTTTTCCTGACTTTTTTGGATGATTTTTTCGAGGTAATTTGATCTTGTATGAGGACAATTTTCTATTTTAGGATGTTTTTCCATGCCTTGTTCTGGTTACGACCATTGGGTCTTGTTAGCCTTTGGCCGTTATACCTGTTTTCCATGCCTTGTGACCATATAATGGAATGATATTCTTGACATGATTGTTGCTGTAGATTGATTATCCAAGTATCTCTATAGGTTTACTTTGGTTAGACAAGTAGATCTATAGGTGTACTGTGGCCTTATAGCATTATTATGCATTTACTGGCATGGGACCATGAGAACCTGTTGCTATAGACTACAAGGGATATACCGAGTGAGCTTCCCAGAGAGTCTTGGATTTTATAGACTACATGAGGATAGACTGAGTGAGATTACTTAGAGAGTCTTGGACATTATAGACTACAGGGGATAGGCCGAGTGAGCTTCCCAGAGAGTCTTGGATATTATAGACTACAGGAGGGTAGACCGAGTGAGCTTCCTCAGAGAGTATTTACTTTGTTTGAATTTCTTTAAAACCTTTCCAGGATAGAGAAGGAATTGACTGAGTGAGCTTCCTTAGAGAGTTTTTGATAGACCTGAGACTATAGGGGGATTGACCGAGTGAGCTCCTTAGAGAGTTTCTTGACCTTGGGGCTATAAGAGGGTTAGACCGCGTGATCTTCCTCAGAGAGTCCCTGACTACCCTAGACTATGAGTGGAATTGACCGAGAGATCTTCCCCAAAGAGTCTTATAATTTCTTATGACCAAACCAGAGGGGTTAGAATGAGTGCACTGCCCAGAGGGTTGTGGGTTCATCTTGGATAGGACCAGAGGGGTTGGCTGTGAGTACTTCCCAGAGGGAATCCTATTTTGGTTAGCTGTTTGCTTCTTTTATACTTGTTGTTCTGTGGATTGATTAATGTTTTATACCATCCTATTACTGCTTACTTTTTACTGCCTGCTGTCTACTGTACTCTTCACTGCTTACTGTACTATTACCTTCCATATGCTCACTGAATGTGAGGCACATATCTTTGGGTGGTTTCTTACTGGGATTTAGTCTCACACCCTATTTGGGCCATGCTTTTGGGCCCAAACAGACTATGTTGTTGCAGGTATAGACAAGGGTAAGTACCCTTCGACTTCTGGTACTTGATTACTTTGGGGAAGGAGAGCATGGGACCAAGCTTAGGCCTACGATGCTGAGGAGTTGTTTATCTTTTCTTTTGTACTTGTTTTGGTACTGTTTGTATTTCCAGCATTGTGACCTATTTGTCTATTTTCCTAGATATGTATTATGAATCATATCATATATATACATATGTGCTCTAGTGGTTTGTTGTTTTAGTTTTCCACTGTTTACTTTTTCATTGTTGTTGGATATTACTGCTTCCACTATTGCATGTTTTGTTTTCTTCCGCTGTGTACTCTGCCAATGAGGGCATAGTTTCCCCACTATCACACCCAAGGCCCTCCCTACTAGTCGGAATCCTCTGGTGTTTGGGGAAATGTGCTTGAGGCCATGTGACCAACTGGGTACGGGGTTCCTCTGGGTGGCTTCCAGAACCGCGACGTTACAAAGTAGTACCAGAGGAATTCTTTTCTCTTGATTTACTGTTTGGAGCCTTTATCCAGGGATAGGACATATTCAGTACTTGGTAATAAGCTGTTCCTAGGAGTAGCTAACCCGTGTATAGGAAAAATCCAATCTACCTCGTTTATTACAGTTTTCTGGTTTTGAGATTTTGCGGTTTATATGATTTCACCTAGAGTGATTCACATGCCTTGTGTTGTTATTGTTGTGCTAGTGCGGTTCTATTTCCGTCACAACCCGATGAGATGAGGGTATGCCATATCATGCATCATATATGCACTTGTTAGAAATTACATTCCATGAATTCTTTCCATGCCATCTAGGGTGCATTAGTGATTGCATGTTGTTGTGATAGGCGTTGTGTAGATTATGCATGCTACTGTGATAGATGCTTTGATAGAATCCCGACAGTCTAACATAGAGAAATTGTTTGTATTTTACCTTGCATAAATTAATTACAAATTTTGGTTCTTGATGTGTTATGGTCCCTCATGAATCGGAACATGGGGGATCATTGACTTTTTTCCCTTTTATATGATATGTAGGAGATGTCAAGATTTGATTTTCGGGGAGTATGGGCCCTCACAGATTGGAATTTGGAACCTCCATGCTTGTTTTTTAGTGTTTTCTAGGCTTCAGTGCAGTTTCTGAGCTACTACCCAGAAAAACCCAGAATACACGGTGTGCACTTTATGACTACACGCCGTGTAGTTTTCAGACCGTTTCATTGACTGTGTGAGAAGAAACATGGTGTTGTGAAAAAGTTCTTAGTAACACGCTGTTTACGGTAGGTACACGCCCTGTAGTAATGAGTCGTGTACCCAGCCATGTCACTAACAACACGGGTCAGAGAAACTCGTGTAGTGCACACCGTGTTTGGTACAAACACACCGTGTATCCTTGTTCCATGTACCCAGCCGTGTCACGAACAACACAGTTCAGTGTTATCTTCTCTTATACATGCCGTGTTTGTTCGGAACACACCGTGTAAGGGTCATCCATGTAGTCGGCCGTGTAACTAACAACACGGGTCACCGAGACCTCGTATAGCACACGCTGTGTCCTTAGTGAACACGCCGTGTAGTCTAGGGTTAAGAAGATCATGTGGGTTAGCCGTGTAAAGAGACTCAGGAATTGGAATGGATATGAAGTACATGTCGTGTGTGAGGACAACACGCCGTGTAGTCTAGGGTGTTACATGACCAGCTATGGCAGAAGTACACTCCCATGTGGATGGCCTTAAGGAACACACCGTGTAGTTTTTATACACGTTGTGTAGTCGTGTTTAGTAAACTTGAGTGTTTCTTTCTCCTGTTCCCGTTTTGTACTCTTGTGATCTCTGTCCTTGTTAATCCTGATCTAAGGTGTGCTTTTGATCTTTCAGAGCTATGCCTCTGTGATTTCCTTCGGTTTTACGTCACCTACCAGATAGTGATCAGACACCGGATATAGCCGATCAGGAACCTCCTGAAAATCCTCCTGTTGTGCCAGCCTTGGCACCAGCAGTTATACTCGTTGCAGGCGCCGATGCGCAGTTCAGGGAGGACTTACTGAGGATGATGCAGACCTTTCTGGGAGGGCTACCTTCTGCCCTATCGATGGCTGAGTTGACGTGGGTTTTCCAGCAGAAACATCCTCTTAATTTCTCAGGGGATGGAGGACCCTATGCTGTAGAGTCATGGTTAGAGGCCACATTGACGATCTTTGAGCACCTGGAGATACCTCCAGAGAAAATGGTAAATCTTACTACTTATATGCTCTGAGACACAACCAAGAGGTGGTGGGAGGTGATCTCACAGTCAGGGCTCCAGCAGAGTATGAATTGGGATGAGTTTTGGCGCATCTTCTATGATTACTTCTATCCAGAGACCTTGAGGTCCAACCGAGCCCGAGATTTTATGAGTCTGGAGTATGGTAATCTTTTTGTTATGGATTACTCATCTCATTTTACCGTTCTGCAGTGCTTCACGCCAATTCCAGCAGGTGACGAGTTTTTCCTGGCTAGGAAGTTTGAGGATGGTCTCAGGTAGGAGATTCGTTCCCAGGTGAATATCTTTAGGTTGACTTCGATATCGTCTATCGTCAACCTGGCGCTGATCTTTGAGCACAATCTGAGGGATTCTGGGGCAGTGAGCCAGGGAAGTTCGACACCCAGAGTCAGTGTTCCTCCCACTGATAGCATGAAGCGCCGTAGGGAGTCTAATCGAGGAGATTAGAGTAGGCGAAATGTATCTTCGGGCATCCAGGTTGTATGCTACCAGTGTGGTAGGTGAGGGAATACTAGGCCTCAGTGCCGGAGAGACCCTATAGAGTGCCGATCTTGTAGAAAGATGGGCCATCTTCAATGTTTTTGTCAGATCTTCTCGCCTATAGCTAGTGGTAGAGGTTATTATATGACCCCGCATACAGAAGCTGTATCGCCAGTTTCTCACCAGTCTAGGAACTGGAGTTCTTCTAGCCGTTTGACCTAAGGTGGAGGTCGCGGCCGTGGTGGTCAGTCACCAGGTTACCAGCGACAGCAGAGTGGATCATCTTAGAGTGGTCGTCCTGGGGCGCAGAGCCATGGTACAAGATAGAATTTCACTTTGGAGAATACCCTTCAGGAGTAGGATCACGACCCTTCTACAGTTTGAGGTACGGTATTAATAGCCTCAATTTTATCTTCAGCCCTTTTGGATACTGGTGCTTCGCATAGCTTTATCTCTGTTACAGTTTTGGAGAGCCTTGGGCTCTGTATCTCTTCGTCTGTCAACATGTTGACTCTTGATACAACATTGGGAACGGGGACATATAGCGTACAACAGTGCAGAGAGTGCCCTCTTGAGGTTGCAAGGTGTCACTTCTTATGGGACCTCTATTTCCTAGAGATGAAAGGAAATTTTTTCATTATCGGTATGGACTGGTTAGTTCCTTTCCAGGCAGTCATCGATTTTTATCGCTACAGAGTGAGTTTCGTATCACCAGAGGGAAGATTTTTCTTCATAGAGGCGAGTGGGATGTCTAGGCCGGTAGAGCCAGACCAGAGCATCATGGGCTAGGAGGAGTTGCAACCCAGATTGCCAGTCTTTATCTGGATGAATAGGGGACTTCACAGTTAGACTTTCCTATAGTGTTGGATCGTTTTAGGGATGTCTTTCTAGAGGAATTTTTAGGTTTGCCTCTAGAGCATGAGGTAGACTTCTCAATTGAGATAGTTCTAGGAGTGGCACCGGTGTCCATTCCTCCTTATAGGATGGCTACACATGAGTTGCAGGATCTCAATAAGAAGTTGGATGAGTTTCAGGAAAAGGGTTTCATCCAACCCTGTACTTCTCCTTGGGGTTCTCCTGTACTTTTTGCAAAGAAGGAAGACGCCACCTTTAGGATTTGTGTGGATTATCGGAAGCTGAACCAGTTGATGGTCAAGAACCGATATCCCTTTCTGAGGATCGATGACCTCTTTGATCAGATTCGAGGAGCCTGAGTGTTCTTGAAGATTGATTTGAGATTTGGTTATCATCATTTGTGCATTAGACCATAAAATATACCTCTTACATCCTTTAGGAGCGGGTATGGTCTATACGATTATATGGTCATTCCATTTAGTCTCACGAACACGCCAGTAGTTTTCATGGCGCTGATGAATCGAGTGTTCCATCCATACATGGATTCCTTCATGTTGGTTTTCATGGAATACATGTTGGTGTAATCTCACACTCGACACGACCATGCTACCCATCTTGATATTGTTCTGAGTACACTGAGGGAGCATCAGTTTTATGCTAAGCTCTCAAAATGCCACTTTTTGATGGATCAGATTCACTTTTTGGGTCACGTTATCTTAGAGACAGGAGTATCAGTAGACCCAGATAAGGTGAGAGCTGTAGTTTCCTGGGAGAAGTCGAAGAATTTATTCGAGGTGTGGAGTTTTCTAGGGATGGATGGATACTACATGCGTTTCATAGAGTACTTTTAACGCCTTGCAGCACCGCTAACAGGTCTGACCCAGAAAGGGGAGAAGTTCTTATGGTCAGATTTCTGTGAGTCAGCCTTTCAGGAGCTGAAAGGGAGGTTGACATCAGCACTGATACTAGTCTTTCCAGATCTGGGAAAGATCTATACAGTCTACTGTGATGCTTCAGGTATCAGGCTAGGAGCTGTGCTTATGCATGGAGATGGAGTCGTTGCGTACAGGTCTCGATAGTTGAGGCCACATGAGAGGAACTACCCGACACACGATCTGGAGTTGGAAGCTGTTGTTCATGCCTTAAGTTGTTGGAGACATTAACTTCTAGGAGAGAACTTTGTGGTTTTCACCAACCACGAGAGTCTCAAATACATTTCACTCAGCGTGATCTGAATCTGAGACAGTGCAGGTGGGTTAAGTATCTTCAGTCCTTCGACTTTGAGCTTGCTTATACGTCGGGAAAGGGCAACACAGTGGCTGATGCATTGAGAAGGATAACTCAGATTCAGGAAGTTCAAGAGGCCAGTAGTGAGTGGCTGCTTATGGATCTCTTCTCTGAGATGCATTTATAGGTGTACAACAGACAGGGACAAAATTTTCTATCTTCTGTAGCTGTTACCTCTTCCCTTCTTGATTGGGTCTGAATGATGCAGCTATCAGACTCAGAACGCCTAGTCCCGTGGGAGAGTGTGTCAGGAGAGGACCGTCTTCCTAGATGGACAGTGGGAAAGGATGAGATCTTGCATTTCTAGGGACGCGTATGGGTGCCAGCCGACATACGTGAGGAGCTGATTCGGGATTTTTGTTCTTCAGTTTGGGCAGTTCATCCTAGCGTCACCAAGATATATCATGATCTACACCACCAGTATTGGTGGCCAGGTATAAAGAGAGATTTTGATGGTTTTTTTATGAGATGTTTTAATTTTCAACAGGTGAAAGCGGAGCATCAGCGACCAGCGGGGCTTTTGGAGTAGTTACCCATTTTTGAGTGGAAGTGGAATGATGTCGCAATGGACTTCGTGACCGGGTTACCGAGGTCACCTAGAGGGAGTGATGCTATTTGGGTTGTCGTCGACATGCTTACAAAGGTTTCTCACTTCTTGACAATAAAGGAGACCTTTAGTGTTGATGAGCTAGGGTGGTTGTACATCCAAGAGATTTTACATCTGTATGTAGTTCCACACTCCATTGTTTCAGACATGGATGCATGTTTTACTTCTCGGTAATGGAAGGGGGTTCAGAAGGCTGTGGGTACATAGGTACTTTTGAGTACAACATACCATCCCCAGACAGATGGCCAGTCCAAGCATACGATTCAGGTGCTTGAGGATATGCTCTGAGATTGCATTCTAGACTTCAGAGGTTCTTGGGAGAAGTATATTACTCTTGTGGAGTTTGCCTATAACAATAGTTTTCAGGTGACTATTCAGATGGAACCTTACGAGGATTTGTACGGTAGGACATGCCGATCACCTTTGTGCTGGCTGGAGGCAGGAGAGGCAGCTTTGATGGGACCTCATCTTGTTCAGGAGACCTCAGAGTAGATAGAGTTGATTCAGAAGAGGATGGATACAACACAGTCTCGACAGAAGTCTTATGCTGATCAGCAGAGACGACCTCTAGAGTTCGAGGTCAGGGATCAGGTTTTCCTGTGTGTCGCACCGAGGTTGGGAAACAGGAGGATTCAGAGACAGGGTAAGCTTTCACCACGGTACGTCGGGCCGTTTAATGTGTTAGAGAGAGTTGGTAAGGTTGCCTATCGGTTGTAGTTACCTTAGAGGTACCGGGCTATGCATGGTGTCTTCCACGTTTCTCAGCTTCGACGTTACTTTTTAGACCCACCTCATGTCTTTAAATCTGAGGAGGTTGAGCTCGAAGCAGATGCGTCATTTGAGGAGCATCTTATCTGGATTGTCGATCGCAGTATGAAGGTTCTCCATGGCCGGTTTGTTCCTCTGGTATGGGTGCTATATAAGCACGAGCGAGTACAGGACGAGACCTGGGAGAGGGAGGCCGATGTACGATCGTAGTGGCCGGAGCTGTTCGGGGTTTCTTCTTCTATGCCTCTCTAGGGAAATCCGAGGACGAATTTTTTTAAGGGGGGAAGTTTGTAAGAACTCGGATCTTCATTTCAGGTATGTTTTTCCTTTTCTGGTCGTTTTTGAGAAAAAGAGGAAAATCTAGAAATTTTCAAAGTACACACCGTGTACTTTATAAGTACACGCCGTGTACTTCGATGCCACACCAGGCTGTTTGTTGGCCATGTCCCGGCCACACACATGGTGTGTAGGGGCAATGTGGTGGTCACTTAAAGCAGAGTACGTAAAGGCAATGTACAAGCCGTGTACCCCAGAAGTACACGTCGTGTAGTTTTTTTTTCGTTAAACGGACCGGGGTCGCGCCTAATCAACAAAATTGTCTTCTTCTCAAGGTTCTTAGACCAGGAGCATCCCGTATGGACACGAACATCCTCTGAGCCCCTGACCCTCCGTCTGTTTTCTGAATCGACCACTGTCGATTGCATTGGAACCGTAGTAGTGAGCTCTTCCTTCTTCTTGAGTTTCATTCCATGATTTTACCTCTTTTTCAAGATATTGTGGGTTGAACATTTTGTGCATTTTTGTATATCTATGATGTTCTAATGAGAATCAAGCCTCGTGGTTCAAGTATATCTATCTACTAGCATCGAGGTAGGTGGTTTGTGCCATACCTTGCGAAGTATTTGAGTTTTATGTTCAAATTCTACCAATACCCGTGAATGGGGTATTGCGTGTTTACCATTTTTCCCCTGTTGTTTTCCTTCCTTTCTTGTATTATTGTGTAGAAGTAATTTTATCTTGTATGAGGGTAATTTTCTATTTTTGGATGTTTTTCCATGCCTTGTTCTTCTTACAACCTTTGGGTCTTGTTAGTGTTTGGCTGTTATACCTGTTTTCCATGCCTTGTGACTGTAGGATGGAATGATATTCTTGACATGCTTGTTGTTGTAGAATAATTATCCAAGTAGATCTATAGGTGTAATTTGGTTAGACAAGTTTATCTATAGGTGTAATGTGGCCTTATATAATTATTATGTACTGACTGGAACGGGGCCGTGAGAACTTGGTGCTATAGACTACAAGGGATAGACTGAGTGAGCTTCCCAAAGAGTCTTGGATTTTATAGACTACAGGAGGATAGACCAAGTGAGCTTCCTTAGAGAGTCTTGGAAATTATAGAATATAGGGGATAGACTGAGTGAGATTCCCGGAGAGTCTTGGATATTATAGACTACAGGAGGGTAGATGGAGTGAGATTCCTCAGAGAGTCTTTAATTTGTTTGAATTTCTTTAAAATATTTCCAGGCTAGAGAAGGAATTGACTGATTGAGCTTCCTTAGAGAGTCTCTGATAGACCTGAGACTATAGGGGGATTGACTGAGTGAGCTCCTCAGAGGGTTTCTAGACCTTGGGGCTATAAGAGGGTTAGACCGCGTGATCTTCCTCAGAGAGTCCCTATCTACCCTAGACTATGAGGGGAATTGACCGAGCGAGCTTCCCCAAAGAGTTTTATAATTTCGTATGACCAACCCAGAGGGGTTAGGCTAAGTGCACTTCCCAGAGGGTTGTGGGTACTTCTTGGATAGGACCAGAGGGGTTGGCTGTGAGTACTTCCTAGAGGGGTTCTTGTTTTGGTTAGCTGTTTGCTTCTTTGATACTTTTTGTTCTGTGGATTGATTATTGTTGTATACCATCCTGTTACTGCTTACTGTTTACTGCCTGATGTCTACTATACTGTTTACTGCTTACTGTACTATTACCTGCCATATGCTCACTGACTGTGAGGCACAGATCTTCGGGTGGTTGCCTACTGGGATTTAGTCTCACACCCTGTTTGGTCCGTGCTTTTTGGCCCCAAAAGACTATGTTGTTGCAGGTATAGACAAGGGAAATCGCCCTTCGACTTCTGGTACTTGATTTTTTTGGAGCAGGAGAGCATGGGGCCAAGCTTAGGCTTGCGATGCTGAGGAGCCGTTTATCTTTTCTTTTGTACTTTTTTTGGTACTATTTGAATTTCCAGCATTATGAACTGTTTGGCTGTTTTCCTAGATATGTATTATGCATCATATCATATATATACATATGTACTCCAGTGGTTTGTTGATTTAGTTTTCCGCTGTTTACTTGTGCATTGTTGTTGGATATTTCTGCTTCCACTTTTTCATGTTTTGTTTTCTTCCACCATGTACTCTGCCAGTGAGGGCATAGTTTCCCCACTATCACACCCAAGTCCCTCACTTCTAGTCGGTAGCCTCTGGAATTTGGGGAAATGCACTTGATGCCATGTGACCAACCGGCTACGGGGCGCCTCTGGGTGGCTTCCGGAACAGGGACATTACATTGTTACCTCCAGGTACACCTATTCCAGAGCCAAATCCACTTTTAGTATCCAGAAATGGATTTATTTCTAGGAAACCACTCACTCTATCCTTCACCAAAATTCCAGGACATTTTGTTATACATTTAATTATCCTTATACTTATCCCTAGACATGTCCTTAGGGTTATCACTAAGGTTTTATCATCCTAGCTTACAAAGGTTAACTATACCTTTTTTCTGATACCAAATATAATAATCCAGACTTGACATACATTAATCATTACATCATTTTTTCAGAATACTTAGACATTATACAAAAATACACCCAAAGATCATAATTGGTCTAATGAATTTGGAAACATGGATGAAAAAACATTGATACACAAGAGAGCTACACTATCTCCCACTATGTTTTGATTGACTTAAACCCTTCTTAGACACATCAAATATAATACATATCTTCATAACCTGGGGAAGGAAACATAAAAAGGGGTGAGCCCAAATGATCAGTAAGGGTAAATAAGGGATACATGTATTCATACACATGAGTATAAGGGTATGATAATGTGATTATGAAAATATAAGATCATACCCTTGATATCAAATATCATAATAGAAATCATGGAATAAATATTTGATGTTCATAATTCATGAATCGTACTAAAATAAATAGCATAATACATGAAATCATAACATAGAAATAAGACATGGAATTGTGGAAAACACATAAGAATATACTAATTTCCTTACTAGCCAAGACATATCTTCCAAGACCATCTTTGTAGTATGAGTTCTCTCATACTAACTTAGTAGTCAAGGTTCACTCCCAATACCATGTTAGTTTATCTCATGAGATATAAATCTTTACCCAATGCTTTAGAGGGAGGTGTTGGTCTCACCCATATCATAATTAAATAATACATACTTGTGACATTAAATCATAAAAAATCATATCATGACACATGAAATTAAATGGTTATCATAAATATGTAATCATATCATAACCTATGGAAAAATATACAAACTCATAATCATTTCATCAAAAGCATAATCCATAAAAGACAAACAAATTTCATAAACATATATCTTGTGAAAGAGAAATGGGTTTTGTAAAGACCATGAAATCAAGACTAAACAAGTCATACAAGGAATATGAACATAACCAATTAGATCACTACTAATAATGTCATGATTAACATCCAACAAATTTAATCTTATATGGGAAATAATTTTGAAATATCCTTTAAAACATTTCTTGAGGAAAATATCCTTCTTCATTGAAAAATGATTTTCAAAAAATAAAAACTTTTTAAGACTAAATTATTTATAAATTGAATTGAAAAATTATAAAATAAGCTTTAAAATATTTTGAAAACCTTTTTCCTTGGAACATATAAAGAAGTTTGTAATCCATTTTGAATTCGTTTTCCTTAAAATGTTGTAAAAGACTCTTAAAACCCATTTTTGAACACTAATTATATTATTAAAAGATCATAGAATGGGTATTTCCATAGATATAATTATAAGAGGTATAAAATACATTCATGGGTAGTATATACAACACAAAAATAATTGAGAAGTGAATAAGGAATATATCTCACGTAAATAATGAGTGATATGTAATTCCCTTACCTTAGGTATTCACTCTCTTCATACTCTTTCAAACCTCCTTTATAATAAATATAAATTTATAATACATATTTAAAAAAACAATATTCTTATATCTAATACCATATTTGGTTTTATTAAGACTTTATATTACCCTCTCGTTAATAATTTTATGTTAAGGTTTCACTTTGGGTAATATTCATTGTGTTCCTTGAATTTGTCTTAATTTGTAATATAGTTGGTCCTTATATATTTATATAATGATTTAAATATTATAAAACTTGATTTACTTATAATTTATATTCAGTATATGTGTATTATAATAATCCATATAATATATAAGTATCAAATAGAATACACTGTTTATGGAGACGGTAAGTTGTATGTACGTATAAACGCTGTTTCTGTTTAATTGTCGTGTTGAAAGAAAGAAAGAAAGTAAATGACATGTATATATATATAATATAAATAAATTATAATTAATATTTTATTAATATCATATATTTTTACTAAAACTATCCTTGATACATTCCATGTGATGTGTGAACAAATCACATCATTTTGAGGAGGTGGTAGCCCACATGTCCCCAAACGAAGTTATCGTATAACCACAATATGGAAATCATAAAGGTATGTTTAATATAACAATTAAATAATATTAAATAGTTTATAATATAATTATTAATATATTATTTTATTATAAAAATGGTTTTAATACCAGTCATGAAGGAGGTAATGGAAAAATAAACAAAACATTATTCGTGGAGTCTATTAACCAGCATAACTTGGACATCAATTTCATTTATTTAAATAAGATGAGGTGAGAAATTAAATGAATATGTGATATTACATTAGAAACATAAAACTAAAGTATATACATGATTCTGGAGTTATCATGCATTTATGGATGGAGGAGGTGAGGAGAAAGTAGAAAAATAAAAGAAATTGAGAGAGGTACTTTGACAAAATTACCTCTTGAATATCCCCTCTTTGAAAGAACCTTGAGGGTGTTGGATTTTGTATTTTAGTGAGACCATAAGTACTTGGATTTGAATAAAGTTATGAGGATATGTTTGGAAAGATATTTTAGGAGATATAATTCTTTTTTTGTCGAAATGTGGAGGTGAGGGTTGTTATTTATACTGGAGGAGAGGTGAGTTCAAGTGATTAATTTATTGATTATTTTATATTAAAAGCTAACCATATTGAAGTGGAATTAAACTAAATGAATTATTATTGTAATTAATGTTTTATAGGATTGTTAGGGTCGATCCAAAACTCAAAATCCATTCAAATTTTGTATTTTTTAGGTATGTTAACCTTTTAATTTTTAATTTTAACCCTGATCAAAATTTTACTTTTACTTTGGTAACTAATTTTTTTACCATGGTAAATTCTTCATATATAAGAAATAAAATAAATATTACCACATAATTTGGACCTTATTATTACAAATATTTAATCCATTTTACCTAATTCAATTCATATAATTTGTATTACTATATTTAAAATTAATTCCGCAGACAAAACTAAAAAGCTGGTTTTTAACGTGAAACGTTCAAAAGCTTGAAATGATTTTATATCTAATTTCAATTTGAAACTGATTGAAATGAAATAAATTGTATTAAATGATAAAAAATAATAAAAATATACTTTAAAACCAATTATAAGTACAATATTACTATATAAATAAATTAGGTGAAAAAGTAGTTTTGAATTAAAATAGAGTATTTTCACTATTCATTAAAAATTGAAATTTTTCAAAAAAATACAAAAAATTCACCATAAGACAATTTTTATACTTAAAATTTTAAAATTAGTTTTATTTAATAAAAATAAATTTCAATTAGTTTCTAAAATTAATTTTATTAGAAGTATATTAAAAGCGGTTCATTCGAGAAAATGTAATTTTTAAACATAGAAGGACTTTACAAAGAATCATATCTTTTATTATCAATATGTTTTATTTAGGTAAAAAAATTTAAAAAAATATTTGAAAAGTATTTATTACTATTCATATAACTATGTTTAATGGGTGGGATATAATTTTATCATTTAGATAATAAAAAAAGAGATGTTTTGTAGAAACTCAGTGTTGCGTGTATCGTATGCTAAGTCGGTATTGCGTGTAATGCAAACCTAGTCAGTGTTTCATGCATCATATGCCAATTAGGTTACATGTGAAATTAATATTTGACTTAGTGCATTTAAATACATAAATGAAAATTTAATTTATTTGAAAACAAGGTCCAAAAAAAAACTCGGGGTGTTACAATACTTATACACCCAAGGTAATGTTGATTCAGGAATCCAATGATATCCAGAACATAGAGGTTAAATTACTCACTAGTTATATCAAGAACTATGAGGTCACAATGAAAATATAATAAAAAATTGAATACAATTAAGTCAATTAAGTTAAGAGTATTATTTACTCAAATGAAACTGATAATGACTCTTTCAGAATTGATGTTGATATAGAATATATGGACAAGAAAATAAACATATTCATGAAGAAAAAAGAGATACTTACCCCATGATAAAAAAGATAATTAGTGTAAATAATATAATTTAACTTTTTGTTATTGAAAAAAGGGACACCTAAATATATATTTTCCCTTACTCATAAAGTAACGAAGAAAGGAAAGAAAGATCTCAAAGTATTTACTTAGAGTTTAAGTGATGATTACCTCTCTTATTTCAAATAAAGTGATGGAAGTTCCAAATGTATCATGGATAAAATTAAGGGAAATATTATTAATATAAAAACATAAATAGATATATGGTACTTGTATAGAGGGTTCTTGAGGCTCATGTGCAGTGACTACTCCAAGTTTAATAATCTTGAAAAGCTCGATGGAGACTATATCACATTTGGTGATAATTCAAGGAGTAAAATCATAAGTATAGTTACTATTGATTTTCAAATTGTTATTTTATTTAATATATTTTATATTTTAATGTTTTAAAACATAATTTTATAATTATTAGTCAATTATGTGATAATGGTTTTAAATTATGTTTTGAAAATGAATTTTGTAAACTGTTTGATTCCAAAGGAAAACTTTTATTTTCAGCTATAAGTTTTTAAAATGTTTATATTATTGATTTAAAATCTCTTTCATATAAAAATTTTAAAGTTAAAAATATATTGATTCATGGATTTGAAATAGGTTCATTGATCATTGTATCACACACACACACACGAACACTTATCAAACTCAACTGAAATATTATAGCATGATATTTACCTATATTTCATTTAATAAATAACATTATTTCTTAACCTTTGAAACTTATCAAGAAAAAAAACTACCTTTTAAATCTAAAAATGAATTATCCACCTATATGGCTCTTTATTTTATTCATCTTGATCTTTTTGTACCAACCCAAGTACCAAGTGTTGAAGGTAAATCTTATACATTTTTAATTATCAATGATTATATTATATTTACATGGATTTATTTATTATCCCCTAAAAATGAGGCTTGTAATGTCTTTATTAAATGTACTAAGAAGGTAAAAAATAAAAAATTCCATATGATCATATCCATTTGGAGTGACCGTGGAGTCTAGTTTGATAATAAAGATTTTGATGAACTCTTTACTTGTCATGGTTTATTCACTTTTTTTTCACTCCAATGACTCAAAAAATGGATTTTTTGAGAGAAAGAATAAAAATCTTCAAGTATTACAAGAATAATATTAAATTAATTTAAACTACCTCAATATTTTTGGGAAAAGGTGGTTAATACTGCTTATTTTACCTTAAACTGTGTTCTCATAAGACCCTTCATTAAAAGGACCCCTTATGAACTTTAGGAAAAAAGTAATAAAGTTTTATTTTTTAATGTGTTTGTAACTGAATGATATATTCATATCACCAAATAAAACCGATTAAATTTTCCCCCAATTTTATGAAGATATTTTTCTTGGGTAATCTAACTCTATTAAAGTATAATGTGTCCATAATAAAGGGACCAAGACTTTAAAAAAATCAATTGCCATAAAATTTTATGATAATTTATCTAAACTTCATCCCCAAATTGATTATGATGCGGTTGAACTAGAAAGTTTTACCTTAAATAATCCACCACCTCTTAAAGAAATTGAAGTTTTGGAAGAACCACCATCTAGACCTACACCCAAAGCATGGGTGAAATCTAAAGACCGTCCCATAAAAAATTTTATTGATTATTTTCAAGATGGTACTAATAATATAAGGTCAATTTTAAATGAGGTTGAACATCATGATTTTTTTTCACACATAGAACTAATAAATATTAATTATTCCATTAACAATAAAAATTAGGTACTTTTCATGTGAGAGGAGTTAAACCAATTTCAATGGAATAATGTTTGGACTCTTGTTAAAAAACCCAATGACCATCCCATTATTGGTTTCAAATGATTGTTTTGAAATAATTTTGATGATAAAGGTAGAATCACACATAAAAAATATAGACCCAAATAAAAAGTTTATAATAAAGAGGAAGGAATTGATTACTATAAAAAATTTTCACCTGCTTATAGGCTAGAATACATTAAAATATTATTTTAATTCACTTCCTATTTAAGTTTAAAACTTTTTCAAATGAACATTAAATGTTTTTTTGAATGAATTGATTTTTTAAAATGTTTTTTTAAAAAGAATCTGGTTTTGAAGATTTAAAATATCCAAATCATATTTTTATGTTAACTAAGTATCTTTATGGTTTAAAATAATACCCTCAGGCTTTGTATGAATGATTTAATAAATTTATTTTATAAAATGATTTTACAATGGTAAAAACTAATTCAAATTTGTTTTTAAAATCCATTTCAAATGATTTAATAATTGTTCCAATTTATATTGGTGATGATATTTTTGACTATACTAATGAATATATCTTTAATAATTTTTTGGATTTAATGATAAAAGAATCTGAAATGATTTTTATTGGATAAATTTAGTTTTTATTGGTTTTAAAATTTCTCAAAATGAGGATATAATTTTTCTATTCCAAACTAAAAACACTAATGAACTTTAATTTTTTAGCATTGATCAAGTAAAGGAAATAATTACACCTTTGATTACTTATAAGCTAATGTTTGGTGAAGCTCTTATACCAAATGGTAACAAGCTCTATCGAGGTATGATTTTAAACCTTATTTACCTTACCATAACCCACAAAGAAATCATGTTTAGTGTTAATATTTGTTTTTTTTGAACAACATACTTAAATATAACATTTAAAAGCTCTTAATTTTTTAGATATTTAAAATTTTCTAAAAAACATGGTTTATTTTATCCAAAAGACACATATTTGGAACTTAAAATATTTTTTAGTGATGATTTTTGTGGATGTTAATTAGATAGGAAAAGTAATAGTGGGACTTTTCACTTAATTGGGAAATCCATTATCTCTTAGAGTATTAAGAATAAAAATTTTATTTCTCTTTCTACTGTGAAAGTGGAATATATAACCATAAGGATTTTTTTGTGTTGAAATTATTTGTATGAATCAAAATATCTTAGATCATGGTATAAATTATAGTCACATACCTATTAAGTGTGATAACTCTAGTTCTATTAGAATTTCTATAAATATAATTCAATATTCTCACATTAATCCCATTGACATTAATGAATAATTTTTAAGAGATCACTTATAAAAGGTGATATCTTTCTTAATTTTAATCGCAAAAATATTTAATTGTCCAATATATTAATAAAACCCATCGAACTATATTATTTTTATTTTATTAAGGCTGAGATAAATATAGTTCTCTTGTTAATATTAATCATTAAATAAGGAAATCATGAGATATATTTAATTATTTATTTTTTAAATACTATCTTGTTTCCAAAATTTTATTTAAGAAACTAAATATAAAAATAGTTTTAAAATATTTCATTAATTTTGGTAAGGTAATGCATGTTTAATATTACTATAAAATGAATTACAATTTGGATACAAACAAGTGGATGTGGTTCTAGTGAATATGCACGAAGAGGTTATAACCTTGAAAAGGGATGGTTGGATTTTTATTTCGATTTTAAGCCTAAAAAAGAGTAGTTGGCCTTTACTACACCCCAAGTTTATAACTACCACGGAATATTCTCTAGATTATACATATAAACATTCTTAGCATTTACAATATATTAGAATTTATAAAGTAAATAATTAATTTCAAATTTTATTTCACATTATTATTTTCTCAAATGTTTTCTTATTTTAAAGTATTATTTATAAAATATTCTTAAAAAATTTATTTAATTTTTTCAATCTATTAAATTTTATTGTTTATGGATCCAAATATTTTCAATGTATCAATTAAGGGAGAGTTTTCCTTAAAAATTATGCAATGTTCTTTTAGGAGGCAACCTATTTCAATCTTGAGTGTATTGTTTTAATTTTTTTTTTCATTTTTTAAATATGGATCATACTATTTACTAACTTTTAAAATAAAACTTTGGAATTTTTTATATACTATAAAATTATTTTTATTTATGTAAAATTAAAAGGTATTAATTTTTATGAAATATTAAACTCTATTTTTTTCTCTCTCAAAGGATTATTAATAATGATTAATATAATTTATTTATTTTTCTAATTTATTTCATCCTGTTTATAATTCTTCTTGATAATATCAAATGGAGAGAAAATTTTGGTAAAGGTATTGTTCTTTATGATTTTAAAGTTTTATATTTTTTTGTATTCTTTGAAATGTATCACAAAGGGGTGAATATATTATTTTTAATTTACTTTTAAATAAATTTTTTGAACTTTTATTGTGTTCAATCCTTTTAAAATTAAATTATTTTATTCTATTGGGTATTAAAAATGATTTCATCATCTCATTTAAATTTCATTTTGAAATATTGAAATTCCTTTTGGAATTTTATTTGGTATGTTTTGTGTCTTTTGATCATCAAAAGGGGTGATTAAGCTCTGGTGAAATGATATATCAGTTGAGGGGAATTTTCTCATATAGAGGTTACTAAACAATTCTATACCTACATATGAAAATTTTAAAATAAAATAGATCAACTTGGTAACGAGATGCATGTGATATGAGAATGCTAATACCAAATCCATTTGGAAATTATTTTTTGATAGTATTTGGGATCGTTTTACATTGGAGATGGTAGGATAGAGGTTTTAGATTTAGGATTAGGTGGGGTACTCACAGAATTTCATCTCCATTTGGTTCCTAAGATCAAATGATTCAGTGCTTGAAATCATTCTTCTTGGGATGGTGTTTTCCTTAGTGTGTTGGGAATTATATGATATGAGGAATTATGGTCAATTATAAATTCATTATTTTCTTCAGATTATTAAGATCTGAGTTCTTTCCCTAGAGGCATAATTTTTTCTTCTTATTAATTGATGTGATATTTGGGCTATGGATATAGGCATTATTTCTGGACTCTCATGTTCCAATGACTATACTTCTATTGGGAGGTGGATCAAGTGGAATAAACCATTTTCAACGTATAAAATAAATGTGTATGGGTCATGTATTCAAGGATATATGATAGGAGTAGCCCTTTATTTTGATTCCATAGGTTATTGGTTATTGGGTTCAATGCTTTTTATGGATAGGTAATGAAATCAGGCAGAGACTTGAGCCCTATTCGGTGGAATATCCTTGAGGAAGCTTTAAAAAATCAATATTATAGAAATGAAATCAAATTATAAGATTCTAGTTAGTTTCATTTGAAAAAAATAACTTTCTATGATATATCACTTATTTTATCAAGAAGTGAATGGCCATCACCAATAACAAAATGGAATCCACTCATAATTCAATGTAGGAAAACTTCACAACTAATATCCTTTCCAGAAAAGGAAACCCTAATGATTGTATTATTATTTATTATAGAACTAGTGAACTTTTCCCTGATTTTAATTTCACTAACATAATAGATTACCTGAGATTGCATTAATTCATACCACCCTAATTTTCTGTGTGTTTTTGATTTTATTTTGGAATAAATAGTGATTTTTGTGTGATCACAAACACCAAATATTTTTTATACAATTTCAATTTAGTGAATTTCAGTCATTATGAATGTATATTAAGTTAAAGAGTTATCTAAGAAAGAGAAATGAACCAAATGAAGTGTGTAATTCATGTTCTGTATCCCACCCAACCTCTTACCACTGGATACCAAGTGGAGTGTCACCGACCAACCAGGGACACTACATAGAACCAACTTAGATACTAAAAGTACCATTAACTACTTAGTATATCTCACTGATTACCCAGTGAGATATGGAAAATAATTTTTTTCCATAGGTAAATCACCAACTAGCTGGTGGATGTTTTAGAATATTATATACTATTGGTTGGAGTGGATACTCAAGAGGGGGGGGGATTGGGTACCTATTAAAAATTTATGTTTTAAAGATTTATATTGAAATCCTCCAATTAGTAAAACAAGTTAAACTATAGTGAATATATAAAGATTTTAAGTGTTAAATTAGTTTCTAAAAGATTGATTATTTCTTAGTTAACTTAATCCGAAGATTAAGTTAGATTTTGAAACTAACTTACTGGATAGAAATAATTACAAACACTTTCTAGTTCAACTATCAAAGTTACTTTAAAACTGATTTGAATTTCAATGTAATTAGCAGTAGAATATTGAAGCTAGTTTAATCTAAAATAAGATGCACAACAGTTTTAACAAAGAGGTTCAATCTCATGCTGAGACTTATTCCTCTCAAATAATTTATATAAAACTTTTATCCACACCCTGGATTGGGGTTTACAACAGTACTCAAAATGTTTAAGTCCTCAGACCTCTACCGCAGTTCTACGTGGGAAAGCAACAACAACAGCACACAGGCTACCCAGGTCCTCAGAACTCTACAACAGTTCTACGTGGGATACAAAAAGGTGTAAGGAGTTTGTTTTGAGGATTTTAGTATCCTACAGTTCATCTTAGGAGTTAGTATGTGTCCGAACAGACATAAGAACACACACTGCTCGTAATGTAAAAAAAATGATCACAACAGAGCAATAATATGAAGATGAGTTTAGAATGCTCTTGTGTGATGTCAATGTAGCTCCAGACTCCTTTGGATTGAAGAAGATGAAGCTTTGAGTCCTTTTCTGGATGTTTTCTAGAAAACAAAGTGTCATGGTTCTGTTCCTTTACTTCCAGTATAGGTGTTCAACTTGAATGTGATAGTATTCCTTATATCAATTAAACCTCCTCTTTGAACTTATGTTCTTGATGTGTATGAGTGTTCTTCGAGTTCTTCGTGTGTTCTCCTTGTATGTCTCTATACGTATTCTCTATGTCACTCTCATTTGTATGCAGCTTTGATCTTCCTTTTATAGCTCATGCGGTGGTTCGGCAAAATTCATGATTACTTCTGCAGGTATGAGGTATAGTTCCCTGACATCCAAAAAACATCATTAATTAATTTCAGTTGCATTAAAAGAAAAAAATATGACCATTAGTAATAATCAAACAGAGAAATAGAGCTTAGAAAAAACAGTGACTGGTTTCCATCGGTAGCTCTTTGTATCAGTAAACTTATAGCGGTGGACTTGTAATGGTAATTCTTGAATTGGTAGCTATTAATCTATGTAACAGTAGCTTTATGTATCAGTAGCTCCATGTTTAGTGGTAGCTCCTTGTATCAGTGAACTTCTGTTAGGAGATCTTCCTCGATATCAGTAGTTTTTAACATCGGTAGTCGTAGCTCCTTGTATCGGTAGCTCTGTCTATCGGTAGCTCTTTATAACAGTGAACTTCTGTCGGTTTCTCTTCCTCTCTATCAGTGGATTCCTCTATCAGTAGATACATTCTATAGGTATCTTGTATCAGTGATCTTGCCTATCAGTAGACTTCGTCTCTCAGTGACCTTTGCTTATCGGTAGCTCTATCTGTATTAGTGACTTTAAAACTCAAATGCTTATAAAGTATCTATTATATGAATTTCATTTCTAGATTGAGTTTGTATCATGATTAATCATCGTTAAATATTTATAATCATAAATAAACATTAAATAACATATTCCAATGATATTATATGATCATTTTGATATTCATATCAACTCATTAGCATGATTTAATAATTAGAAAGTATAATTAATATATATATAGACATTATTTGGGATTATCAAAGAATATCTAAACATAATTGAGATAATAAAAACAAGTGAGTCCAACAATATCTCCCTTTTTAATAATCCCAAATTATGGAATTATAATCCAGAATAATCTTTAATGAATTTGAGTAAAATACATCTAATGGAATTTCTCAGTGTGTTCAGATCATAACTCTCAAATGTATCAGAGTTAAAATATAGACAAACATAAGAGAAAAAAGAAATATAATATCTATTTCCCCCCAAAACACATATTATAAATTTTCTCCCCGTTAGTGTAATTTCTCTCCATATTATAAAATTTCTCCCCCTTTGTGATTAGAAAAAAGATAAAAACAATGGTTAAAAGCATAAAAGAAGAAGAGAGAAAACAAATATTTGCATTTCACATGATAAAGTTACATGAGATAGTACAAAATAAGTACAAATATTCCTATAAAATGTCACAGCCATTAATAAATAAACCTTCTCAATAGGTAATTTGGATTTATCTGTGGGATCAGAAGAGGATTCGGGATCGGTAGGCGTAGGTGAAGGCTTGGGAACACCAGTGATGATCAAAGGTGGTTGAGCTACTGAAACACTGCCGGGGCCTATAGTGGGTAATCCTTTGTGTGATCATAGGTGTAAGACTTATGATAGCTTGAGATGGAGTCAACTGAAGTGTATAAGTAGACTGACCAGAGGCAGGCATAGATGGAGGTACAATAATAGGTGTACTGTCCACATAAAGGAATGGCAGTAAGAGATTCTTGAAATCCATATTGATACCTCCCTCTCTCTCCATGGTAGAGATAAAATCATCATTGTTCTCTATAGACTTGTCCATGGCAGAAGTCAACTCCCTGAGCTAACTAACTTGTTCTTTGAAGGCTTGAGTAATTGGGGGCAGTTTTAGATTCTCTAACAACATCTTGAAATGGTTGGTTAGCTAATTCTTGGTGTACGCTCTATGAAAATAATAATAAATATTGTATTTGATTTCATTATGGGCTGTAGTTGCATCTCTCATATAATCTTGGAAGATTTTTATGATATCCCTGGTGGTAGTAATTACCTGAGAATCAAATAAGCTACTGGAACTAACTTGACCAAGTTCTTCTTTCAGCACAGATCTAAACTGTTCAACATCAACTGAAACTTTGGGTGCACCAATAGGTTCTACAGTAAAAGCTACTGTTTCTTTGAAAGACCGAGTCAAATTACTTATCAGTTTCTTCACAACTAAATATTGATTACTGACATGAGTTTTTATGGTCTTATTAAAATCTTCAAAAACATCCACAAACTATTTCACTACACCTCGAATGTAGTTGATGTCAGTATCAACTTGAGATTTAGAACTCATGAAGGTATCAAATGAAGCAAAAAATTGCTTCAAAGAATCAAAAACCCCTATTAAACTCCCAATCTGATTTTGACACACTTTCACTTCGTCCATAACTTCTGTCACAACACTTGACACAACATTTATCATAGAAGATACTAAATAAATTTCCATCTTACTTAGATCTTCAACAAAACATATTTTCAATTATTATTTCAGTGCCTTAAGATCTCCTTTTTATCACAATGTCTTCAGACATAGCTAGAGGAGCTACTGGTTGAGCAGTAACTTCCTATGAGAAAAAATCATAAGACACATGATGCCTTATAATGGGTGTCTCATCATCAGAAGCAGAATAGTCTAGTCTTAATAAAATAAATCCTGAATCTACAGACAAATCTTTCATTTCGTAAGTCACAAAAAATGATCCTATCCTTACAGGTTTCTCCCCCTAAACCTGAGCTTCCATCACTATATCTGCAACAACAACAAAATTGGGTACTTCCTATTCATAAGATTCATCTACAACCATATTTATATCCAAACTAGGTTGCAAAGGATAGGGTATATCAGCAATAGATACTGGTCTATCCACTTCAACAACCTCCCCAACAGGCAGAACAAAGCTCTCAATCAGAGCACTGATACTCAAACAGGTACTTCCATCATCACTGTTACTAGAATCTGGAGAAGTCTCCCTATGATCTGATCTAGGCAGGTATTCCTCATTTATAGAGGTTTCTTCAATAGTCTCTCCCAGAACTACTTCCTTTCTAGGTAGTGTCACATGAGGACTTTCCCTTCCATATGATACCTTTTCAGCAACTGGGCTTGGAGGAAAATCAGGATCCCCTCCATATTCTATAGTGGTATCCTCCTCAGCATCATCATCACTTTATTGAGGTTCTTCCTCATCAGGTCCTAAACCTGTATCTCTCTTATCTCTTGGCTGATTGGGATACTCAACAGGGTTAAATTTATCATAAATTTTATCATCATCATTTACCAATTCCCTTTTCCATGGGTTCCAACCAATCTTCATGTACTTACAAACTGTTTTTGTAATAAAAAATTTGTCTCTTACAACCACTGTCTCATCCTAAGAATCAGCCACACCTTTTACCTTGATCATCAAAGAGATCAGTTTTGCAAAGAATAGAGCATTTTTTTTCGATTTTGGACTGGTCATATCTTTGATTTGAATCATTAGAAGACTATAAAAATTTACTTTGACACTATGCCTTAGTAGATACAACAAGAATATGTCTTGGAATATGAGGTTTGAAAAATTCCCTCTTCTTGGACTTAACACATGCTAGATAAATTTAAATAGCAACCGGTTTTCTCTATCCATTTCTGTAGCAACTACTTTTCTTGGTGTTCCATCTTTAGTGATCTCTTCCAAAGCAGTTTCATACTAAAAAATGTTTCTAGTGGGAGGTACTGATTTTGAGAAATATCAAAACTCACCCTCATGTGGAACTTTAAGGCACTCATCCCATTCAATGGAAGAAAAAGATATTATCTTGTCATTCACTACTGATACCATTCTATTCTCACTTTCAGATTTCTCAAAACGAACAAACTCACAGAATTCCTTTACTAATTTAGGATAATAAGGACCATTGTTATTCAAAAAACACTCGATCCATCCTTGTTCCTCTAAAATCATTATAATCAAATATTTGATAGGAAGGAGCCATTCTGCATAGAGTTCATTCTCGATTACAATATTTCTATTCAGTAAGTGCGGGTTCACTGAACTCTTCTTACGACTTGTTCCACTGCCACTTCCTTCAGATCCTTCCTTCTGCCTCTTTTCACTCGGCACATCACCTTCATCTCTGACTTCCAACCTCTTTACTCTCTCCATTTCCGAATTGAAGAACTTAGGGTTCACAAGAAATAAGGGAGTTCAGGAAGTAAGGTTTCAAGTGTAGAGAGTTCAAGGTGGATTGAAATGTGACTTAGACTTAATTTTTATCATTTAGGAATCAAGATGTAATAAAAAGAAATACATTAAAAATAATAATGGTTTCCATTAAAAACACGAATTCCAGATAGTGCAAAACATATCAGTGACATCTATTAGTGAGAATCCTAACGGCGAGGACTTTCTAACAGTGAGGTTTCTCTAACAGTGAGGTCTATCTAATGGTGAAGTTTATCTAGCAGTGAGGTTTATCTAACAGAAAAGTCTATCTAATGGTGAGGTCTATCTATCCATAAAGTTTCACTAATAGTGAGGTTTATGCACAATTTATCATTCCTAACTCATGTCTAATGTAACTTAACCTTTATAAACATAAAGGCTTTGTGGATATGTCAGCTAATTGATGTTCAGTACCTATAAATTCAAGAGTAATATCACCCTTTTTATAATGATCTCTCAAAAAGTTATGTCTTATATCAATGTGTTTAGTTCTAGAGTGAGATATAGGATTCTTAGAGATATTGATCGCACTATAGTGTTATCATGGTTTATAGATACATGCCTAAATTGATATCTACAGTCCAATAAAGTGTGTTTCATCCACAGAATTTGTGCACAGAAACTACCAGCATCTATGTACTCTGCTTCAGTAGTAGACAATGAAATAGAATTTTAGTTTTTTACTACACCAAGATACTAAGGACTTACCTATAAAGTGACATGTTCCAGAAGTTCTCTTCCTATCTAACTTGCAACCAGAAAAGTCAGCATCTGAATAACTTATTAAATCAAATGATTTTCCTTTTGGATAAAATAATCCTAGATTGGTAGTATGTTTAAGATATTTTATAATCCTTTTAACAGCAATAAAGTGGGACTCTTTTTTATTTTCTTGAAATCTTACACACATACACACACTAAACATAATATCCGGTTGACTAGAAGTAAGATAAAGTAAACTCCCAATCATACCTCTATAATTGGTTTGATCCACTAGTTTCCCAGTTTCATCTGCATCCAATTTACAAGTGGTACTCTTAGGTGTATCACTTTCCTTATTATTATCCAAACTGAAATGTTTTAAAATAATTTTTATATATTTTAATTGACTTAAAATAATACCATTTTCATTTTAAAAAACTTGAAATCCAAGAAAATATTTGTGTTCTCCCATTAAACTCATTTCAAATTCATTTTTCATACTCTTTGAAAAATCAATACACAAATCATTTTTAGAATATCCAAAAACAATATCATCATCATATATTTTTACTATCAAAACATCTTTGGAAATCCTTTTGATAAAAAGAGATGGATCATAAATCCATTTAATAAAAAATTTTGAAATAAGAAAATTTCTAAGTCTATCATACCAAGTTCATGGAAAATGTTTTAGACCATAAAAATCTTTAGAAAGTTTAAAAACTTGATTTGGAAAATGGGGATTAGTAAATCCAGGTGATTGTTCAACAAAAACATCTTTAATTATAAAACCATTTAGAAAATCACTTTTAACATCCATTTTATATAACTTAAAATTAAGATGAGAAACATAAGCAAGTAGAATTCTAATAGCTTCTAACCTAGATACTGGTGTAAAGGTTTCCTCATAGTCTATTCCTTCTTCTTGATTATATCCTTGTGCAACTAACCTAGCTTTGTTTCTAAGTATATTTCCTGACTCATCAAATTTATTTCTAAAAACCCATTTAGTGCCTATGGTTAAGGTGTCCTTAGGTATGTCTACTAATTCCCAGACTCTGTTTCTTTCAAATTGATTTAACTCTTCTTACATATCCATTACCCAGAATTCATCATTGATAGCATCATTGATATTTTTAGGTTCTGAATGTAAAAGAAAGGATTGATGTTCAACCTGATTTCTTAAAGAAGCTCTAGTTTGTGTTCCTCTATCTAAATCTCCTACAAAAGCATCTAAAGGATGGTTTTTAAGGGTCCAAGTTGGTCTAGAAAAAGTAGGGCTATAAATTTCAGGTTCATTTATAGGTTCGGGTTCAACAGAAACAAGTCCTAGAAAATTTCCAGAACTGGTTGTCTTAAAAACAGGTTCACTGTTCTTGTCATTTGTTCCTCTTATTAAATACTCTATAAGCTTTTCTAGATATAGAATAACCTAGAAATATTCCTTCATCGCTTTTGGATGAAAACTTATCAAGATTATATTTAGTATTGAGAATAATGACTTTGTAACAAAAAACTCTAAAGTAACTAACTTTAGGCATCCTATTATTCCACAGCTCATAAGGGGTCTTTTTAAGAACACGTCTAATCAAGAATCTATTTATATTATAACAAGTTGTATTTAAAGCTTCTTCCTAGAAGTAAATAGTTAGTCATACTCATTGAGCATAGTTCATGAAATTTCTTGAAGGGTTCTATTCCTTCTTTCTACTACACCATTCTATTGATGTGTCCTAGGGGCAGAGAAATTGTGACTGTATCCATTGTGTGAGAAATATGTTTCAAAGTCATGATTTTCAAACTCACGACCATGATCAGTCCTTAGGGTCTTCATCTTAATTCCACTAATGTTTTCCATAGACTTGGAGTTTTTAATGAAATACGAACAAGCTTCAATTTTGTGAGCAAGAAAGTATACCCAAGTGTAATTAGAAAAGTCATCTACTAGAACATAGACATAATGATTCCCATTTAAACTAGAAAATATAGATGGTCTAAATAAATCTATATGAACCAACTCGAGAGGTTGAGAAGTTAAAAATTCTTTATTTTATTTGAAAGAAACTTTATGTTGCTTTCCCTTTTGACAGGGATTACAAAATTTGTCTGTTGGGAATTTCAGTTTGGGTAGGTCTCTATCTAAACCTTTCATAGTCAGTTTCCTAAGTGAATGATCATTTTAGTGTCCTAATCTTCTGTGCCATATCCAAGATTCTTTATGAAAATCATTTAAACAAGTAACCTTTTGTTTGGATAAATAATTTAAATCTACAGCAGATATATTTTCTTCTCTTAAAGTAGTAAATACCAAAATATTTTTAGAATCAAATACATTGTAAGCATAATTTTTGAATTTAACATTGAAACGATCATCACACAACTGAGAAATGCTTAACAGATTGTAATTTAGTCCATTAACAAATAATAATTTAGAAATTAAAATTGAATCATTGTTACCAATCTGGCCTAAGCCGATGATCTTTCCTTTTGAGTTATCACCGAAGGTGACATGTACTCCATCAAATTTGATTAAGATCTTAAAGAATGAGTAGTCTCCTGTCATATGCCTTGAACATCCACTATCCAAGTACCATATCTTCCTATAGGATCTTTTCAAGAAATTTTCCTACAAAACAGATTTAAACAGAAGATAATTTTGGTAACTAGATTTTCTTGGGTCCAGAAAGGTTAACAAGTAAAACTTTAGGCACCCATATTTGTCTAATGGATTTCCTATAATTAACAGATTCAAATGATTTTGATAAATAAACATTGTTTGGTCTGTAAGAATTTGAATAGCTAGATGAAGCATAGGAATTTCCGGAACTTGAACTAGCAGCATACTATCCAGATTTTGTAATAAATTTATTTTTTAACAATATTTCTCTGTCCAGGTTGGTATCTTAAACCAGTAGTATACTTTGGTGAAACTTTTTTTCCAAGCATTTGAGTGAGAGTATTCTTTCCATTTGTGAACTTCTCTATGTCTTTTCTAAGTTTCTCATTGGGAAATTTAAGTTTAGTATTCTTTTTTAACAGTTGAGCATTATTTTCCTTTTCTACACTAAGATCATATTTAACAGTACTAGTCAAGGAATATTGTTTATTTAATGATTTTTACTTATCTTTTAGCTCATTAAAAGTATCTTACAACATATTAAAATATTCAAATAATTCATCTTTAGACATATTATCATCATTATTTAAATCACCTTCATTCCCAGAATAATAATCATTGTGAATTGGGAAATTAAGTGTTACCTTACATGTTTCAGTCATGAAACACATGTTGGCATGATTATTTTCTTCAGAATAAGAAGCTTCAGATCCACTTGAGCTATCTTACGAGGCACTCAATGTTTCCTCCATAGATTTCTTATATTTTTTGTCCCTGAAATCATATTTCTTCTTAAACTTCAATTTTGGATAGTTATCCTTAACATGTCCTTTCCTTTTAAATTCATAACAGACTATCTCATCATCTTTATCAACTTTCTTCCAATCTCTCTTCTAATTACCTCGTTGGTCGTACTTACCCTTATAATTTGATTTTCTGAAAAATTTGTTCTTCCTATAGAATTTCTTAAATGTCATGTCTATATGAGCCATCTCTTCATCACTGTCTGAATCTGAAACTTCACTTGTTCAGCTTTCGACAGGTA